>PVKA01025327.1:0-33086 GCA_004027165.1 Ctenomys sociabilis
ATGAAGTATGCTTTCTTTCTCTGGAGGTCCCTAGACATTTATTTCAGCACAAGCTGGAGTTTCACTCTCTCAGTAGATCCAAACAATCCACGGATAGAATTTCATTGGTTAGTGCTGAGTCATGTGTCTATCCCCTAGCCAATTACAGTTGGGCAGGCTGAGGCTATGTACTCACCTCTTAGAACTTAACCCACAAGCACCTAGGAGAGGCTGGTGGTGGGTCTTAACTGAAAGGTACCAAAACTCCAGAGAAAGGGAATGTTGGTATCAATAAGGCAAAACCAGATTTTTTAGCAGGGGGTGTAGAACTTTTCAAGTTCTGATAAGTCAGACCAATGAGCAGTGACCAATCAGAAATGATTAGAGTAGGATGGGTTGGGTACAGCAAATCAAACTTTTAGGTGCTTGGCTATGAGGAGATGGGATGTGGCTGGGAAAGAACTGGGGTATGAGGGCAACCTCAGGCTCAGGGTACAGTTGATGCAACCAAAAGATATCTTGTATTTAGATTATTTCTATATGACCACTCAGGTGAGTTCTGGGACACAATTCTTGATGTCTTCTTTTCTAGTTAGATGGGCTCATGTTTTCCTGGGCTCACATTTGCCCTCAGCTTTAACAGTCTGTCATGGGTTGTTCCCCCAGTGGCTCATGTACTGAAGGTCTGGTCCTCAACTGATGACATTGTGGGGAGGTAGTGGAAGCTTTAGGAGGTGGGGCCTCCATAAGAGAGTTAGGTCACTGAGAGTGAGTGATGTGCCCTTAAAGGGGACATTGGGAGCAAGGTCCCTCCCCCGCCTCTCTCTCTACTTTCTGGTCACCATGAGGTGAGTAGCTTTGCTTAATCTCACATGCCCCACTTGCCACAGGTGCAAAGGAAGGAGCCAAAGTGCTTGTAGACCAAAACCTCTGAAACAGAGCTAAAATAAATATTTCCTCCTTCAGAAATGGTTCTCGTAGGTATTTTGTCACAGTCTCAGAAAGGTGACTCCATGCATGGTGTCCTCAGGCTTGTCACATCTTCTCCATAGTCTTTTGTTGACAAAGACATGGTAGCGTTGAGAACAGCCTGGACACCACAGGTACCTGACCTGCTTGGTAGATACTAGAGGACTGTTGGGAGCCGAGCCAAGATGGCGCCCGCTCCTCGCTCCCCCGCCCATCGTGTCTGCAAAGATGGCGCCCATATCCGGCTTCCTGGTTCTTGTTGCTGTACCAACCTCACCCTTATTTAGAATAAGCCCGCCATTGCTGTAAGATCTACCAATAGTAATCGGCCACGTGTATAATTATGATTGGTTTGTGAAATCTATATAGCTTGCTGTATCACGAGATCCGCCATGCTTGCACGATAGGAGCCGCGGATAGCGGACACATGTAGAGGCTTGCATCCCACTCGATAAAGGCTTGCTGAACCCATTGCTGAGTGTCTGAGTGTCTTCTTCCGCGGGACGGGAGCGGCGCCGGACAGAGGACCATGGTGAAAGTTGGCAGAGGTGGTGGCTTAGTCTTAGCATGTTTCCTGAGGCTGTTCAGAGAACACTATTGTGCTTGAGAATCTCAGGCTAAGAGTTTTCTGATGCACACCAGCTTGAATGTGGCTGTGTCAAGGCAGCCAAAAGTGGGAGGTGGAAAGACACATCCAGGAAAGGCAGCTCAAGTGCCACCTCAAAGCCATGTGCCATTTGCCTGGGCAGCTGTCCTGTGACTGACAGTCCACAGGATACCAGGTCCTATGCTGGGTGTTTCACCTGCTCTTTCTCAGTTGAGTGCCATGCAAAAATATGTGCAACTGTCATCCCCAAGGAGAAGGAAACTGAGGCACAGAGCAGCAATTGCTTGCCCAAGCTCAACTGCATGCTGAGTATCAAAGCCAGAGAGCTTAGGATCAGAAATGTCTGGAGCTTATGACACATTGCCAGAACCACTTCATATTCCAGTTGAGTCCTCTGGGTCACGTCAGTCCCCACTCAACATTCCAGGTCACCTCACACCCAGATGAAGTCAAAATCCCTTCTTGGGCTAATCTGGTCACCTGTGACCTCCTCAGGGGCCATATCCCTTCCCCTCCTGCCGCCCCATTGGCCTCTTGCTTTTCAGGGATCAGGCTCAGCACATTCTACCAGACCTCCCCTTTTCTCTGGCTCCTGTCCATCTCAGACCTACACATTTCCCTCTCAAGGCCGCTCAAGTGTCCCCTCCCCGGGACCACGCCTGCCTGCCATGGCTTCCCTGGCTTCGCTCCTCTCAACTGTGAATGTTCTGCTCTGATGCTGTGTCAGATGGGTGTTTGTCATGCAGTTGTTATCTGTGCCTGGGCCGAGGTGTGAGCTCCTAGGGGTGAAGGTTGTGTTATTTTTGTTGCTTGTTCTTTCCCTGGTGTCGAGAGCCAGCTTGTTGCACAGTGATGTCTGCAGCTATTTGTGTTCAAACCAGCTTGCAGATGCATTCCTGTACCTATATGTACATTGCACAGGAGATCTAGAAGCTGCTCGAATGATCCTACCATGGGGCCCATATGAGGCCATTGCACTACTAAAGGCATCATCTTTATCTTCCCCTCAATTTTGCTCCTTCTCCAGGGCCCTGTGACTTGCTAAAAGGTGTCATTGCTGTTACCCACGCTGGTAAGCTCATCAAGGCAATCACGAACATTGCCAGTCTGAATTCTTGCTTGCGACAAAGTCACAGCATTGACTTCCTGGCCTGTACGTTTTTGCAGGGAGAGTTGAGTGGTGAATTCTTGCCAGTTTGTGGTGAGCAGAAGTGGCACATGCCAGTCCTGGCTGGACCCCTGGCTGCTGGCGTGAGACCCTTCAGCGTTCTTTGCCTATCTGCTTCAGGGACTGCAAAGGTACCAGTTAGAGGACTGCATGGGGCAGAGCTTTAGTTGATTCAGTGTACACAGAGCCTGGGTACAACCCTCTGCTATGTTAGGGTTGCTGGTTTATGCTGCAGAGCCAGCCAGGCCTGCCTGGTATAGTGACAGGGGCCACCTGGTAAGTGTCTCCTCAAGCTCACTGCAGAACAGGATCTCTCTAGGGTGGAGCAGGGCTTGCTGTCACTCCTGCAGTTGGTCCTTGTCACTTCTCTTCTGTGTTTGGAGAGGATGGAATGGGAGAAGTTTGCAGATGCCACGCCCAACTTCTCCCTGCAGGCCTGTGTGGCCTCAGCCCAGGCACTGTCCTCTTTGGGGCTCCCTTTCCCACCTGACACGAGAAGACACCAAGATCTTTTCTCCTCCTGACACACATGGATGCTTCAGGTAATTAAGTCAGATCTTGGATGTGAAAACTTGTATCACTTTAAAGTGAGGACACCAGACTGGCCACCATTCTGGAATCCTTTCCAGACTCAGGACTTTGTGGTTTTTGGTTCCCTAAACTTCTGGGAAGGTGGCCTGGTCACCCAGAGATATTAACACCCTCAGGTGAGATGTGATGAATTGGCTTTGTCTCCTGGTTTGCTTGTTGTCACCTTTAATGTAGGCTCTAAACCCGGCCGCTCTGTTACTGTCATCACCCACCTCCCTCAGAGTTAACACCCAGCTCCTTTCCACTAATGAGCACTTTGGTAATGCCAACCCTCACCCTAGTTTTGTTCCTCTCTGCCCTTTCTGTCACATCTGGAGAAAAGAAATAAACAAGTTATCTCTTGCCCAGAGGGAGAGGTAAATCTTGCTGATATGAAATTTTTCAGAACTCCTTTCTGGGTTGAATCTTTCTGAGTTTCAGTCTGGGCTGTGGTAACACAACCTGTAGTAGACCTTTGTCTCAGGCCTATGGGGCACTGGCTGGATGATTCCTTGAAAAAGTTGGGATCAACTGCTCAGAAGAGAGCTGGTAACAGTTCACCTTCAGCTAAGTTAAGACGCACATGATGCAATTTTGCATGAAACTCATGGAACCTGTCATGAACACTTTGTTCCCAGGAGTCATGTGTTGTTTGCCTTTCCCAACACTCCTTGCGGTTTGCACCACATGACTGGTTCTGACCAATGGACTATGAGCAGAGGCAGCAGGTGCTGCTTCTAGACTGAGGTGGCCAGGAACTAAGAGATGGCTTTTCCATCTCACTCTTCCCATGGAGCAGTGACCTTGGGGGGGGGGGCTGCCTGCTCAGGCAGTGTTGCTACAAGATGAAGAAGAAGGACATGTTTATTGTGTTAACCCATTGAAATTTGTGGGTTTCTCTAGGTGGTGGCCAGCATTAATTCTTCTGCTTGATCCAGGGATCCTTGAGAGTGTGAGCTCCATGTGGACAGGAACCACACCAGTCTTGCCTGATGCAGATTCTAAGGTCTTGCTTCTGGAAGTCTCTGTTGGTCCTGCTAATTACACTCTGATTAAGGGTCACTGTTTTATGATACAGACCTTTCTGACATTTTCCTAAGCCTTAGTCTTTATCAGTAGTGCTTCCAAAGAGTACATTCTTCCCCTAAGCACATGCATAGAAGTTTTCCATACCATTTCCCTGGGTAGTTTGGTAAAATGGTCTTTTTTCCTCCTTCAGTAAGGCATTGAACCCAAGGCTTTATCAATAAATGACATTGTCAGCCCACCCTTTTTAAAATTAATTTTTCAGAATGGGCATGGTGGTGTGTACCTTTAATCCCAGGGATTGGGAGGCTGAAAATAGGAGAATCACTGTGAGTCTGGTCTGTGTAGTGAGACTCCATAGACCCTGTACTAAATACATAAAAAAATTAATTTTGTTTTTTGAGACAGTGTGTAAGTTTCCCAGACTACGCTTGAACTTGCAATCCTCCTGCCTCACTGTCTGAGTGCTAGGATTACAGGTATGTGCCACCATGCTGCCTTATTGACATTTGAGTCAAGAGATCATCCATAGCTGGCCCTGATCCAGTAGAGTGGCTGGTGTCACTGGGTCAGTCTCCACCAGATGGTGGCCACTTTCTTCCAAACCTACCACTGGGCTTCAGCTTTGCATCCCCAAATCAACCCGAGGTCTTTTTCTAGAATCATGTCTGACTTTGTCCATCCACTGCTGCAGAACAGTGTTATGGCTAAGCATATGGGTTCCAGATCTTGGCTGCCCCGGTTCAAATCCCATTTCCATCACATAATGGCTCTGTGGCCTTTGACAATATACCTAAGCTCTGTGCAGTTTCCCCAATAGTTAAGGAGAAGATGGTGGCATCTTTTTCCCCGGCTTCCAGTAGGAGTTAATGAGTTTATACACATAACATAACTAGATTTGTGGGGAAAAGAGTTTGAAGATCTCAAACCAAAATCTCTGCGCCTAATGTCTCTTGGGCCTGCTGTTTGAGGCCATTTGTCAGGGGCCTGTGCTGAGCTCCCCTCTACCTCTCTTCGCCTTGACCTTCTACCTAGCCAACTGGATCCTGACACACCTAGCCTGTCACCTCTGCCTAGACTCACCTCTATGTCACACTGGAGATTTGGCTCAGCTCCAACTCCCAGAAGCTCTCTGTGTGATTTGCCATAGCAGAACAGCACAGACTGGGTGATTTGCACAGTGGGAACTCATTTTCTTACTTTTCTGGAGGCTGCAAATCCAAGATCAAGGTATCAGCAGATGTAGTTCCTCAGAGCCACTCTCCTTGACTTGTGGAGGGCCACCTTCCTATGTCCTCACATGACCTTCCCTTTCTGCTGTTCAAGTCTGTGTTTAAATTTCCTCTTCTTGTAAGGAAAAGTTTTCCTGCCTGTCCTAAGGACCAGATTTTAACTTAATCACTTCTTTAAAGAACTTGTTCCAAATTACACTACTGGAGGTTAGAACTTCAACATACGATTTTTTTTTTGGTAGGGAGGGCACATTTAGATCGTAGCATCCTCTATCACTATATGGGTCCCTCAATCCTTTGTGTGTCACTGTTGTGGTCCTTAGCATTGAATGATGGCAACATTTCTTCATTCAGCAATGTTTATAGAGTACCCACTATGCACTGGGCATTAGGGGACAAGGCAGAGCTGAGAAGGGCATCGTGCCGGCCTCCTTGGCTTGTGTGCTCCTTGGGGCAGGTGCCTTGGACATGGAGGCAGATACAGAATAAGGCAATGTACTAAGGTTCTCTGGAGGAACAGAATTAATAGAACATATGCATGTACAATCGTCAGGGAGATGTATTAGGCTGGCTTACAGAATCGGAGGCAGGAGAACTCACAATGGCTGTGTGCCCGAGAGCTGGATGATCAAGCAGCTGTTCAGCCCAAGAATATGGAAGCCTCTGAACAAGGGGCTCAAGGCTACGGTAGAAGCCCAAGGTCAAAGACTTGGTCACGCCCACTCAGGAAGACTGGATCCCTTCAAAACAGGCACGCCTCTTCCTCCTTTCTCTTTCCTTCCACCCAGGTGACGAGTGTGTGCGTCGGCACCACCCACAGCCCAGGTGGGTCTTCCCCTTTCTGTTTGCTGGCCCACGTGACGCAGAGACACACCCACAGCTGCGGTGGGTCAATCCAAACTTCTGAGCAGTTCTGGATCCCCTCACAGCGATATGTCTTGCTGAGTGGTGACAGGTGATGAGGGTTGAAAAGAGGCACAACACAGCACTGCAGATGTGCAAGACAGGAGGACACAAACTAGGCCAGGAGCCGAAGGGGAGTCTGAGAGATGACACGGTGGGTGATGGCAGATTTCCACTTAATTAGGAATAAAAGCAGCAGCCCTCATTTATGAAGCCACTGCAGTGTTAGGGCCCAGATTCTACATGTGACATCTTTATCTCTCTTCACTAAACTCCCCTGTTCACTTCTCTGGGAAGGTTAGTGGAGTTCTGAAGCAAAAAGAGTTGCCCAGCCTTCCTAAGAGGACTCCACTCAGGTCTGGAGATGCCAGAGTTGGGCCCTTGTACTCAGCGTCCCTGCTGGTAGCTTCCCCTTCATGTTTGCCTCTCAGCCCATCCTTCTGCTGACCCTGGTCCCATACTCACTTCAGTTTTGCTGTGTTTTAGTCCCATAGCCCTGGGCTTTGGGCCAGCTGTCCACCTCCTGCTCCTGCCTAGCCATAGGATCAGAATCCCGTTGTACCACTCCAAGTTGGCTGCTGGCCACGTGCTTTATTCTTACAATCATTACATTGCAGTTTGAGGCACAGTAATGGCACTAGCTTCCCTTTCTTAGTCCAAGCGTCAGAATTCAGAGTGGAGAATGAATCTCCCTTCATCACCGATAGAGCTGATGCTGGAGGATGGGTTGGACTCTGTGGTCACATGGACTCCTGTGGACCTCAGGACTAGACAGGGAAGTTCTCCATCAGAGGGGCCATAAGCCCTGGGATCTCTTGTGGCAGACTGTGGACACTGTTGCTGCAAAACCACGGTGGGAAGAGCTGGCCCAGCCATCCTTTCCTGTCCACTGGAGCTTCTCAGAGCCTCCTCACTCCCTATTTGCAGAATATGCTCAGCAAGCTCCACTAAAGTGTGTAATCCGTAGACAGGAGGCAGAACACCTGCTCTTCAGACTTTTTTTCATAATTACTGGCACTGTGAAAATTGCAGGGATTAGAAACTCGATTGGAAAGGGAGGATGACTGTCACCCAGAAAGTTCAAATGAACCGAAACTCATGCGATAAAGCGGCTGGGATTTGCATAAGAAACGAAGCCCAGGTCCAGTAACTTGATGCCAACAGTGACCTTCTAGAGTTGTCTCTAGAAACTGGGAGGAGTGGGGAGTGAGTGTGGGTGGTATCTGCTGTGGTGTTATGGTGACTGTCTTTGAGAAATTAGTTACCTTTCTCAGAGTTCATACGGCCTAACCTTATTTTCAAGGCCAGAGAATATTCCTCCCCTACCGCTCCTTCCCTACCACACTCTATCTCTTGGAGTCAAGCTGGGGGTCACAGAGCGGACCCATGGGAACCTGGGACTAGAGTATAGGCTTTCCAGGGCTGTGTTCAGTGATCTTCCAAGTGCATAGATGACTGTTTTCTTTATTTGTTTTGGTGCCAAATTTTGGGCCACCAGCTTGTCATTAGGTTGACTGAAAATGTATTGTTCAAAGAAGAGCCTTCTTCCCGAATCGTTGTGGGGTCCCCAGCAAACAGTAGACAGTGTGTGGTGGTGTCCTAACCTCAGTGCCCGCCACACTCACATGGTAAGCTTATCCCTGCTCCTTGTCACACGCCCAGGGCTGTCAGCCCTGTTTTCATTTGCTTTGTTCCTCAAAACCTACTTGCTATATCCGGTCTTTACAAACTCTACCAACTAAGAGCAAAAGAAGGTAATTTGGAACTTTTATTTAAAAAATTTATCTACTTTGATGCCCAATACTACTATTGGGCATCAGACACAGCCACTAGGGGCCGGGGAGATGGCTCAGTAGAATAAGTGCTTTTCTGGCAAGCGCAAGGCCCTGAGTTCAATCCCTGGTCCTGCCAAAATAACAAAACAAAACAAACAAACAAAACAAAACAAAAAAATACCGCCACTAGTACTTGAAGCATCACGCACAGCAGCCCTATTGCAGAAGTTGCAGCAGTGGTCCACTCTTTCCTCCAGTTTGGGCCTTGGCAGTGTGACTTTTTACAAAGGTGACTCATCATACAGTGGAGTGTCTTTTTCCATCCCTCCTGCCTGGCCAGCCTATGACTTGCTTTTCCCAGTAGGATGGGGTGGAAGGTGACAGTGTGCCAGTTCAGAGCTTGGGCTCCTGCAGAGAGTTTACATTCTTCCATCCCATCTCTTGGAATCTTAGTGCTGCCATAGGAACAAGGCAAACATGCTGGGGGAAGAAAGGCCCCATTACCCCACATGACAGCCAGATGGTACTCATCCATTTGAGTAAGACCTTGTAAGACCAGCCAGTTCCAGCTGAAATCAGCGGAGGCTATGTAGGCCAGAAGAACCTTCCAGCTATGCCACAGGCTTCTCAGCTAGATAAGTGCTTGTTGTTGTAAACAACAAGTTAGCTAGAGTGTTCCTTACACAACTCTGACTAACACGTACAGTTCATATATTTCCTTCACCAGCTTTCCATGGTCATGATGATCCTCATTTAATAGATGGAAAAACTGAAGGTAAGAGAAGTAGAGTTGGTCAAGGTGACCTTGCTACTACTCACTGAGCTGAAATTCAACCCAGATCTTTCTGACTCTTCTGTCATGTTTGATGTGACTGAGAAAACTCTAATACCAGAGGGCAAGTCAGTTGCATTTCACTTGCTAATGTTGGTTAGGTCTTCCTAGAATGTAATATTGAAATAATGCAAGGGAAAATAAAAGTGCTGTGATTGATTAGTGATGCCTGCTGTGGGTGTTAGTGCAGTGTGAGTGCTATGTATTTTCCTTGTGAGTCTCAAATCTAGCAGAACCCAAAGTATGAGAGACTTTGGCTGATAGATCAGTGTTTGTGCTGAAGCAGAGTGGGGTGTCTGTTAGAACCACCCCGTCTTCCCTCAGGTCATCATGTAGTCTTCTCTGTGCTCAGGAACCTCTATTTGTCAGTTCTGCTGTCTCCCGTATCCAGGACACCATGACGCCACTCTGCACACTTAGTAGGGTTAACATTAGGATGGAAAGTGATACTGAGTAAGCAAGTGTTTTATTTCCTGGTTAAAAACAATGGAATCAAATATTTTAATCCTACTCCTTTCTCAGAATCAATCAGAAACAACAACAACAACAACAAACTGAATATAGAGAAAAGTCTTTTTTTTTCTCAATTTTTATTGAAACCAGAAATGACCACAGATCCAAACCACAAACCCTGAAAGCTTTCTCTGAAGTATTGTGAAATCTAGAGCAGAACACAGAGGAAAAAGAACTCACACAGACATCCCCAGTAGGTTTTACAGAGAGGAAGCTGAGGGTTTATGGGATACCTCCGAAAGTATGTACACCAGGCTGGAAAATGTCATACAAGGATCATTGGCTTAAAGCACTGAACCCAGATCAGCCTCTCTAGAGGTTTTGCTGGAGGTCCTGTTGACTGCAGGGAAAGTAAACATGGGGCTGGTTTCCCTTGCCCGAGGAATAACTGCTGTGGTGGGAGACAGTCTGAGAATAAAGCCATATGCAAGCAGCACACAGCCTGAAGCCATTGTCCTCTCTCTTCCTAAACTGTCCCCCCACACAGAGCTGGCCCATTCCAAAAGAAGGAGCCATTCCAGTAACTACACATTGGATCCATCAAAACAAAGGCTACCCAGTAACCAAGGAGGGGGCTTTGTTCTACACGATATTGAGCAGGTTTGGATGGAACCATGCCTCCTTGAAAGGACCCAAAGAAATATGAGGATGGAGAGAAGTGATTGTAAAGTCATAGTATGAGATGAAAATCTAGCTGGATGTTCTGTTCTGTTAAGTTAGATTTAGGAGAGAGAGAGAGGGAGAGAGAGAAAGAGAGAGAATTAACATCACATTAAAAAACAAAAAAACCACCAACACACTCCGAGATGGTGGAGTGGTAAGAGATAGAGAAAGAGCCTTTCAGAGTCACTGTTCAGATGCTGGAAAACAGCAATGTAAGGAAGAGAAGAAAGAGAGAAGTATGTCCCCTAGATCCAGTAAGGGTCTGAAGCATGAACTGAAGGCCATGGAGAGAGTGAAGATAGAAACTTCAACAAAGAAGGAGGTAGCAGGTGGCACCTTCTCTCTGAGATGGACTCACCATCTGAGAGGAATGAGTCAATCCCGCAGACACACAGTGACTGCTGGTGACCCCAGAAGGCCTCCTCAGAGAGATGCAGCAGTGTGCTAGCTGGTGGTGAGTGCTATGGGCTCAGTAGTCCTATTGGAGAGTGATTGACTGGGGACCATTTTGGAGAGGGGCTGACTGAGCTCAGAACTCAGCGATACTGCTGGCTTTATCTAGTGGCTCCGAGCTAGGCTTCCGCCTGTGGAAAGTGTGCTGACAGCTGCAGGCCAAATGAGTCTGGTCCCATCCAGAAGGCTCAGGCTTCCTAAGCTTATCTGCTGCCCTGCCAAAAAGCTACCACTGGCTTTTTGGTATAAGTCAGCACAGATTTGGACTCTGTCTCTGCATGTTGTCTACCAGTGACAGCAGAGACATTCTTGGAAGTGAATTTTTTTCTTTTTTTTTCTCTCTTGTAATCTTGTTTTTTGCCTTTCGTTGTTGTGTGTCTTTTCTCTCCTTCATTGTTTGATCTTGTTTTTTTTTTTATATGAATGTGAATGTGGTTTCTAGCCCCACTGTGGTTGTGGTTCTGTTATTCTTTTTATCTCTTCCTTCTCTCTTTCCCTCCAGTCTTCTGTGCCAGTTTCCCAAATTTAGCATGATTCTCTCTTTGTCTTCCAGCCTTAGTTCAAAATTTTTCCTCTTCTTCCAAGTCTCTATTTTCTCCTTAACCCATTTCAAATTTTAACCCCTGGGGGAAAATTTTAAGTCCTTAAGGTATTAAGAACTTGTATACTACATGTAATTTTCTGGTTTGTTTTAGATTTTATTATTTAACTACAAATCTAACTCATGTGACCAAAGGCAGCAAATGAATGGTTAGCTTAGTCTGTTATTTTCTAGGCTGTGTGTAATGATACTGTCATTGCTGATGTATCACTGTAGTCAAAAGTGACATAACTGTTCTAAGTAGTTGTTTTTCCTGATATTCCAAGACTGAGATTCATGAAGAGTCACAGAAAACACTTGGGCACAGTGCCAAAGAATTAGGGGCTGGGCCAAATAGACAGCAACTTCTTATCTCCAACAAATTAAAGAGATAGGATGTTGCAGCAGATTCAAACCACAAAATCCAGCCACACCTGGAAGATACCTTAGATTAATAGTCATTTGCTAAAGATGATAAATACTAGAAGTGAAGCAACCCATCATAGGAATTTACAAGCATCACCCAGGAATTAAACTGAAGGGAAAAAAGAAAGCATACTTAAACAAGATGCAGCCCTAGGCATACAGTTCACTAAAGGTAAAAGCAGGGGACAATGAGGTGGGACAATCCAAAAACCACTCACATAGCCTTTCTGAAGTGATAACAGCAAAACAATTAAGTGAGGTTCTGAAAAATAGTGTTTGTAAAAAGAATGTCATGTCTGCACCTTATACAACAAATAACCACTAAGAGAACAATATGCAATGTATTAATTATTGAATCTGTTCTAATTTGATTTGAAACTATCTCATTGCTATTTGTTCTTCAATAAGATTATGGACAAAAAATAAAATATATCACTATCATAAAAATAGCAAAAAAAACATTAATTCAGAAATAATTTCTCAGATAAATGCAGAGATGGCGGTCACAGTGAAAACCACGCTTAGCGACTTTAGAGCAGATACAGACAAAAGTAGAGGAACTTACAAAAATTATGGAAGCCATGAATGCTCAGCCCAGGAAAGAAATGGAATCCATAAGGCAGAATCAAGCAGATGTCCAGGAGAATAAACATTTCATTAAAAGTATCTGCGACAGATTAACTCATTGTGAGAAAAGGATCTTAAATGTAGAAGACAGACTTGTGGTTAGTGATCATGAAAAGAAGGATTTCCTAAAAATAGCAAGAGGCCATGAGAAATCACTACAGCAGCTGCTAGATGAGGCAAAGAAGAATAACTTAAGATTGATCTGAGTCAATGAAAAAGCAGAAGATATATATATATATATATATATATATATATATATATATATATTTTACAGATGTTATGACAGAAAATTTCCCTAGTAGAGAAAAAAGAATTTGACAACTCAGTAAGTGAGGCATACAGAACTTCAATTAGCCTTGATTAAAAAAAAAAGTCTACAGCCAGGCATAGCATAGTCAAGATTCCAAAAATTCAACACAAGAATAGAATCTTAAAAGCTATTAAAGAAAAGAAACAAATCACTTATAAAGGAAAGCTCATCAGAATCACAGCTGACTTTTCAGTACAAACCCTCAAGTCAAGGAGAACTTGGTATGGTGCATTTCAAGTTCTAAAGGAAAACAACCTTCAATCCAGATTGATTTACCTTGCAAAGTCATCTTTCAAAAATGATGGAGAAATAAGGTACTTCCATGACAAAGAACATCTGAGGAAATTTATAACCACAAACCAGCACTCCAAAATGTTTTGAATGACATTCTAGAACGAGATAACAAGGACTATAACTCTATGAACCTCCAATAGAAGCAATCCACTGGGCAAAGCAAACAATAAAACAGAGGGAGGGGGAAAAAGAAGGGGAACCAACAACAGGAAAATAACATAACATGCAATCCCTATCAAACTGCCACCAACATACCTCCCAGGCATAGAGAAATCATTCCTAAAATTTATTTGGAACCACAAACGATCTAGAATAGCAAAGGCAATCTTGGCCAATAAAGACAAGGCAGGAGGCATCACAATTCCTGACTTGAAATTATACTACAAAGCCACTGTGATAAAATCAACATGGTATTGGCAACAAAACAGACCTGAGGATCAGTGGAATAGATTAGAAGATGCAGAGGCATCTACAATCACACTCAGCCATCTGATCTTCAACAAAGGGGCTAACCAAGCTCACTGGAAGAAAGATAGCCTCTAACAAATGGTGCTGGCTTTCTACATGCCATAAACTAAAACTTGACCCAGCTCTATCACCATGCACTAAGTTAAAGTCAAAATGGATTAAAGATCTAAACATTAAAACAGACTCAATCTCCTGGAAGAGACAGTAGGAGGAACTCTTGAAGACATAGGGGTAGGTAAAGAGTTCATGAACAAACGTATATTCGCACGGGAAGCACTTGAAAGAATCAACAACTGGGATCAACTCTTCTTAAGGAGCTTCTGCATGTCAAAAGAAATTGTCAACAGAGTGAAAAGACAACCCACAAATTTTTTTTGTTTTGTTTTGTTTTTTGTCTTTTTGAGGCAGGGTCTCACTATGCAGCTCAGGCTGGCCTTAAGCTCACTTTGTAGCTCAGGCTGGTCTCGAACTCACAACAATCCTCCTGCCTCAGCCTCCCGAGTGCTGGGATTACAGGCCTGCGCCACCAGGCCCGGCGACCCACAAATTTTGAAAAACATCCTAACTAATAAGCAATCAGACAAAGGTCTGCTGTCTAGAATATATAAAGAACTAAGATATAACAGGGCCCTCAAATTTAAAGATCCAATTCAGAAATGGGCATCTGAGATGAATACACACTTGTCAGAGGATGAAATTAAAGAAACAAATAAATATATGAAAAAAAGCTCCACATTGCTAGTCATCTGTGAAATGCATATAAAAACCACACTGAGATACCATTTCATTCCAGAAAGAATGGCTATCATAAGGAAATCAACCAACAACAAATGTTGGAGAGGTTGTGGAAAAAGGGAACACTTCTCCACTGCTGGTGGGAATGTAGACTGGTACAACCCTTGTGGAGGTCAGTGTGGAGACTCCTCAAAAGAGTAGGACTAGAAATCCCAATCAAGCCAGCTATCCCCCTACTGGGAATTTTCCCAAAGGAAATGAAAACATTGTATCATATTGATATATGTGTATCTATGTTTATAGCAGCGCAATGTGTGATAGCAAAATCCTGGAAACAACCAAGATGTCTGTCACATGAGGAATGGTTGAAAAAGATGCTGTATTCCTATATAATGGAGTATTACTCAGCTATTAAGAATGATAAGCTTGAAGCATTTATATTGAAGTGGATGCCACTTGAACATATACTCATAAGTGAAATAAACCAGACACACATGTGTAAATATTGTATAGTCTCCCTAGTATAACAAGTGAAAAGCAGAAATACAAATGGAAATGTACAACAACAACTAAAATCAATTGAGTCAGACAAGGCGAACTGAATGGCATATGCTGCAGGATACTAATCAGCTTTTCTTCTGGATGGTTAACAACCTAAGTTCACAGATCAAAATTGGAGAAATAGAAGAGCCACAAGGCCAGTCAACATTTTGGCCCTAGCCTTTCAAGGTCAGCGAAGACTCAGGACATAGGAGAACCTGTACTGCAACATCATGAAACTCAGTTGAGCACCAAATTTTCTGAACAAGGACAAGTCAATACATATAAATTACAACCACCAATATCAATGGTCTCCATTCATGAGTTACAAGTCAGACTGTCAGAATGGGTCAAGAACAAAGATCCAACAACATGTTACATACAAGAAAAATTTAGTTCAAAAAGAAATCCACAGACTGAAAGTCAAAGGATGGAACACAAAACTCCATATGATAAGAACCTAAAAAAGAAAAGGCCTTGCTATTCTGTCTGCAGACAAAGTAAATTTCAAGCAAAGACTGATTAAGAGATAAAGAAGGTCATTACATCCTTGTAAAAGGAACAATCAAAGAGGAATAGATAATAATAATGAGTATAATACAACAAATACCAGTGTACCCAGGTATGTAAAACAAATATTAATGGGCTTGAAAAATTAAATATGCACTAATATAATTGTCTTAGGGGATCACAATACCCCACTCTCATAAAACACAGATTAATTGCACAAAAAAACCAACCATGAAATCCTAGAATTGAATCAAACTTCTGAATAAATGAACTCAGTAGATGTCTACAGAGTGATCCAGCCCCAAGCATCAGAATACACAGTCTTCTCAGCTGCACACAGTTCTCCAAAACAGACCACATACTAGCTCACAGAACACACTTAAGTAAACGCAAAAGAATTGAAATTATCTCATGCATATTATCAGACCATAGTGCAATTAAATTGGAAATCAATGGCAAAAGGAACCACAAGAACTTCATAAACATATGGAGTAATGCCATCCTGTATAACCAATGGTTCACAGATGAAATTAGACCATTTATATAATTAAATGACAATGACAGCATAACACACTGGACTGTATGGGACACAATGAAAGCAGACCTATGAGGGGAATTTATAGTGGTGAATACCTACATGAGGAAAACAGAGCAAGTACCAATAAACAAATTAATGGTGAACCTCAAACTTCTAGAAAATGAAGAGAACACTAAGACAAAAGCTCACATGAAGGAGGAAATTATAATGATCAGAGCACAAATTAGTGCACTGGAGACTGAGGAATTACAAGGAATCAATGAATTATAGAGTTGGTTCTTTGAAAGATTAAATAAAACCAATAAACCCTCATGTAACCTTATCCAAAGAAAAGAAAAGGCTACTCAAATCCATGCAATTCAGAATGAAAAGGGTGAAATCAAATTAGATCCTGTAGAAATCCAGATTACCTACACTTACTTTGAAAACTTACCTTCTAAAAAGATAGAATGCAGAAGAAATGGACAGATTCTTAGATATGTATGAATTACCAAAGACGAAGTAAGAAGCTATAAAAATTGTAAATAGACCAATATCAATCAATGAAATTTAAGACGTAATTAAAAACCTACTAACAAGGACCAGGGAGATGGCTCCCTGGTCCTTGTTAGTAGGTGCTTCTCTGGCAAGCACAACGGCCCGAGTCCAATCCCCAGTTCCACAAAAAAACTGAAAAACAAAAACAAAACAAAACAAACAAACAAAAACCACCCCAACCTACTAACAAAGAAAATCCTAGGGCTTGACAGATTCACTGTTGCAGTCTACAAGAAATTTAAAGAAGACCTCTTACCACTACCTCTCAAACTCTTTAATGAAATTGAAAGGGAGAAATACTCCCAAAGTCACTCCTGGAAGCAAACATTACTCTGATATATAAACCAGAGAAGGACCCAACTAAGAAAGAGAATTGTAGGCCAAGCTTCCTCATGAGCATAGATGCAAAAATCCTCAATAAGATACTGGGAAATAGAATGTGGCAAATCATCAAGATTATTCACCACATAATTCAGGTATAAAAGATAAGATAAGTAAGCAGCTACACTCTTAATTTACTGATAAGAGACATAAATCTGCTAAAATAATATCTGTAAATATAATATCATGTATGCACCTTGTACGATGATACCAAAACATTATAGAAACAGTTTTCAATGTATTAATTTATCGAATCTGTCTTGTTAAGGTGTCTTGAAACTGTCTGATTGATATTTGTACTTCAATAAAATAAAAAAAAAAAACAAGATTATTCACCACAACCAAATGGTATCCCAGGGATGCAGGAACGGTTCAATATAGATAAAAGAATACCTGTAATATACCCTACTGACGGATCCAAGGGGAAATGATTATATGATCATTTCGATAGATGCATAAAAAGCTTTTGACAAAGTCCAGCAGCTATTCATGATAAAACCCTATGGAAAACTGGAGTAGATGGACTTTTGATAAAAGCCATCTATGACAAACCAACAGCCAACATCATACTAAATGAACAAACCCAAAAACTTTTTCTCTAAAATCACAAATAAGACAAGGATGTCTGCTGTCTCTACTCTTATTCAACATGGTCCTGGCAATTTTAGCCAGAGTAATTAGACAACAGAATGAAATGAAAGAAATAAAGATGAAAAAGGAAAAACTTAAATTGTCATTATTTAAAGATGAGATGATAGTCTACATAGAAGACTCCTGAAACGTCACTAAACCCCAGTAGATTTAATAAGTAAATTCAGTAGTGTAGCTGAATATAACACTAAAAAAAAAATCAATAACATTCTTATACACAAACAACAAACTTACTAAGAGAGAAATTAGGGAAACAACACCTTTCACAATAGCATCAGAAAAAAAAAGAAACAATTCGGAATCAATCTAACAAATTATGTAAACGACTTCTACAATGAAAACTACAGTATTTAGAAATAGGAGATTGAAGCAGATATCAGAAAATGGAAAGATGTTCTTTGCTCATGGATTGGAAGAACCAATGTAGTGAAAATGACCATCCTCTGAAAACTGCTATGTAAATTTAATGTAATTGCAATAAAAATTATAATGGTGTATCTGACAGAATTAGAGAAAACAACAACAAAAAATCATTTCGAGCCATAACAGACCTAGAGTAGTAAAGGCAGTTCTGAGTAATAAAGGTAAGGCCGGAGGTATGACAATCACTGACTTGAAATTATACTACAAAGCTACTATGATAAAACAGCATGGTACTGGAAAAAAAGACCTAAAGATCAATAGAACAGATAGAAGATGCAGAAAAAGCTATAGACATGCTCAGTCACCTTATCTCTGACAAAGATGCCAAGCATATTCATTGGAAGAAAGAAATCCTCTTTAATAAATGGTGTGGGGAACCTGTGATGAATGTTAAAAATTGAATTCATATCTTTTACCATGCAATAAACTAAATTAGGAATGAGCAGAGATCCAAATATTAAAACAGAAACGTTAAGTTTGCTGGAAGATAGAAGAGGTACAACTCTTGAAGACATTGGTGTAGGCCCAGACCTTATGAATGAAACCCTGACCACACAGGAACTGTCACAGAGAATCAACATCTTGGATCTCACTTATTACCAATCTTTTACACAGCAAGAGATACAACCAATAGAGTGAAGAGACATTCATAATGTGGCAGAAATGTTTGTCAGCTGTTTCTCAGACAAAGGATTACTATTGAAACCATATAAAGAACTAAAAAAAAAAATTAGACCTCTTAATTTAAAAACACAATCCAAAAATGGACATCTGAGATGAGTACCCTTTTCAGATGAAGAAATGCAAACAGCAAACAAATGCATGAAAAAATGTTCAGCAACACTGGTCATTTAAGAGACGTGAATTAAAAATATTGAGATTCCATGTCACCTCAGAAACAATGGCTATTATCAAGAAATCAATCAATAAAAAATGCTGGAGGGGCTGTGGGGATGAAAAAATACCTCTCCATTGTTGGTGGGAGTGTAGACTGATACAGTCACCATGGAAATCAGCGTGGAGATTCCTGAAGATCTAATATAAGCAGTCCCATCTGACCCAGCTATTCCTCTTCTGGCTATCTTTCTAGAAGAATTAAAAAACATCCTACCACAGGTATATATGTGCACACATGTTCTGAGCAGCACAATCTGTAATAACTGGAAACCACCAAAGTGCTCATGAGCCAATGAATAAATAAAAAAAGATGGGGTCTTCTTGTACAATGGAGTCCTACTCCCACAAAGAAGGATTAACTGGAGGCTTTTATAGATAAAGGGATGCAACTCAAGACCTTACTCCCAAGTGAAATAAGGTGGACACACATGTGAAAACGTCATATTGTCTCTGTAATGTGAGAAGTTGAAAGAATAAATAAGTTCCAGAAGGTACAATAGATACTTTAAAATGTGAAGAAACTTCAAAAAAAGGAAAGCAAAACTGTAACAGGGGGATGGAGAAAAGAAGGAAGGGAATACACACACACACACACACACACACACACACTAGTTAAGATACTGGTACTACTTATTTCTCTTAGTTCACTGAAAAGAAAGGTTTGTGCTAATATTGTTTGGACAATTAAATCTTGATATTTTGTACTTTGAGCACTAATTTAAGGATAACAATATACAGTGTATTAACAATTGCTACCCTTCGATTATCTTTTATTCTTTTTGATTTTTTTTTTTTTTTGGCAGAACCAGGGATTAAACTCAGGCACTTGTGATTGCCAGGGAAGTGCTTATTCCACTGAGCCATCTCCCCAGCTCCCCTACTATCTTGTTTTGAATTATTTTCTCTTTAAAACAAAACACTGGGCCAGGGAGATGGCTCAGTAGAATAAGCGCTTCCCTGGCAAGCACAAGGGTCTGAATTCAATCCCCAGTTCCACCAAAAACCAAGACAAAACACACACACACACACACACACACACACACACACACACACAATGAAACATCAACACAGACTGGTGGGCCTGTGACTCAGGGGTGGAGTGTTTGCCTAGCATGTGCAAGGCTCCAGGTTACATTCCAAATAACATGGTTACCACCATGAGTAACACAAATGATTACACCACAGAAAGGAACATGGTGGATGAGGTATTAAAAAGTCACACAACAATAAATAGAAAAGAATTTCATCTTTTCTTCTTCTGGCTCCAGGTGCTTGGCAGCCATGGTTTACAGCGTAGTTATGCCAAATCCACGAGGCAGGATTAAAAAAAAAAAGGTTTTCATGAAAACTTTTATTTTTTTTGGAGGTCAAAGATTAGTGAGATGAGAGGTATACAAAAATTTGGCTAATGAGTAAATATTCTTTGAAATAAGAAGTATAAAAATATTCAAAGATTAAGATGCTAGTCTTGAAGCAAAACCTTGAACATACAGGGGAGGTGGACTCAGTCCTCTGGGAAATACTGATGAAAGCTCTAAGACAAGTGCAAATGAAATAACTGAGCTACAAGCATGGAAAATGCATCTGGTCATCTAGGTAGAAAAAATCAAGTCACAATGGAGACGAAAGGTAGGTTGACCCAAACATCTTGGTGACACTAGAAGACAGTTAGTTGGCTCCATGCATTTAGGAAAAGACAATTCCAAAGTTTTGCACCCAACTGAACTATCTTCCAAGTAAAAAAGGTAATGGAGACATTTTCAAGTATGAAGAGCTCAGGAAACACATTTGTCTTCCCAAAAATAGAAGTCTAACCAAATGTAAAGTTCGAAAAGAGACCAAAGGAAAGGCAAAGACAGGAATAAAAACTGAAAAAGGGGAAAAAAGAATGAATGGAGGAAAGAAGAAAGGAAGGAAAAAAGAAGGGAGAAGGGAAGGAAGGAAGGGCTAACAAAGGGCAGCGGCTGAGAACACATTCCGTGTAGATGCAGAACCCACTCAGTAAAGTCACCTTCAGAGCGTGCGCTACAATCCCCAGCCAGGCAACGCCATGCCAGGAGGAAGAATGCGAGTGTGTAGCTTCCTGACCCGCATGCCAGGCAGTCAGCACATTCCGTTTTAAATCAAAACATACACTTAATTTTTAAAAAAGCAAGACCATAGCATCTTATTATTTTACAACATTTTTTCTTCTTCACTATAGAAGTACTTTTATGAAAAGAAATCTCTCATGAAACATTTATCTGAAAGTTAATATATATTTCAATTTCAACCAAGTTTCAATTCTTCTGTTAAATGAAGTAAAATTATATCTACCACTTTTTACATTAAAATAGCATGTATATTATAAATTCATTTTTCCTGATCTATCTCTTCTTCTATGTACGTGCACAGAGAATGCCTAGGACGGGATTTGCCCACTGAAAACATTTTTTACCGTTTTTGTGGGGTGCGGAGGGGTGGTCGAGTGGTGGGTAACATTCATTTACTTTTTTTTTTTTTTTTTTTTTTTTTTTTTTTTTTTTTTTTTTTTTTTTTTTTTTTTTTTTTTTTTTTTTTTTTTTTTTTTTTTGGTCTTTTTTGAGACAGGATCTCACTATGCAGTTCAGGCTGGCCTTAAGCTCACTTTGTAGCTCCGGCTGGTCTTGAACTCACAACAATCCTCCTGCCTCAGCCTCCCAAGTGCTGGGATTACAGGCCTGCGCCACCACGCCCGGCTCATTCATTTACTATTGCTGGAATGTTTTATACTACATATTTGTTACTTTTACCAAACCCAAAGGTTTTTTTTTTCTTAGTTCTATCAGATTGTGCTTTACTCAGTAGAATCAAAGGCAGTGATTGATAGAAAGTGGGGTGCAAAGATATTTTTGCAGAAAATATAAGCAGGTATGGGGACAGAGGGCTGCATGGAGGGACCGCTGAGATGGGGCTTTTTGGGAGAGTAGGAGGTGCTTCCTTCGGAAGGGAGGACGGCAGTGAGAGAATCGGTGCTGCCTGGGGACCAGGACCTGTGTGGCACTCCCTGCATCTTTGTCATCCTGGGGGGGGGGATAAGGGATGGGACACTCAGGCTCTGACCCACCAGTGGAGACTGTGGGCTGCCTCTGTAGGAGTCCCTGTGGCACCAGCCACGCCCACCTTACCTGGCTCCTTTCACTTCATCCCTCTATACACCCATTGGTACTACCCAGGCCCCATCTGGTAGAACTCTTTCTTGTGTAATGGCACAATCTAGCCTCGTATCTGCTGAAGTTGAAGGGGAATTTGAGGGCAAACTGAGCAGGCAGGAAGAGTGTTTGTTAAGAAGGGGGAAAGAGCTCCTACTTGTTGGAAGGGGACCCAAAGTGAGTTCCACAGGGACTGTTAGTCTACAAGTTCTTATACCAAAAAATGTCCGGGGCTTGGACCACTCCGAGTCAAACTAAGATCAACCCACAGGACTAAAACAAGCTTACTTAAACAAGGTGTTGAGGCCTGTAGCTGGTGTAGTCTTCAAGTGCCTCTTGGCTTCTGTCCTACCCAAGTGGTTCACTAAAAGAAAAAAGGGAGAAGGCAAGAAAGTTTTCCAGATAGGTGAAGCAGAGCTTGTCACCATGGGCATCCATCACTTTGCTTGTCACCTTACCAGTACATCCCCAGACTTAAGTGTTCATCTGGCTCTTGCCAATTTTTAATCTCAGGCTCCCATTTATCTGACCAAGCCCTGAGCATCTTGACCCTACCTTGGGTCCTCTTTAGCTGCCTGCTCTTTTATACCTAACTTATCTGTCTATACTACTTGGATTCCTTCTGCTCTCATCCTAACAGAGATGTTGGATCATTTGTCCAATGTTGCATAGCTTGTAACCGGATGAGGGATTTAAATTTAGTGAGCCTGGTTCCGAGCCTGTGGTCTTAGTATTAAAGACCTATGCTGTGAGTGTGTTCCCTAGCCTGACTGTCTTTCCTCAACTCTTCCTTTATGCTTCAGAAACCCGGGCTGAGGAGTTTGGAGACCGAGCATGTGGAGCCGAGCTTAGGCCCTGGCTTAGCCCTATAATGGCTCTGTGTTCTTGGCTGGGTCACTTAACCTCTCCAGGCTTCCCTTTCCTCCTGGGCCCTACTTCCTGCCTGATGCCAGTGGATAAGAATAGCTTCTATAAATCTGACAGAGATTATTGTGAGCCGAGGATGTAATTATCTCCATGAAGGCCTCTTTCTGCTATTGAGCAATCGCTGGGCCCAGCAAGAAGTTTGTTTTCCCTCCTCTCGTTTACCTGCACCAAATCCTCAGCAGGTAAGAAATCTGTGAGTGCTGCCTGATCTTTATCAGTAAGTTCTCCAACTGTTTGCCTCTCAGCATCTCCATGGGCAGAGCAAGAAAATACTACCTCTGCTTGGAGAGCGTCAGGTCTTGCCAGGCCCTCAGTTCTTTAGAATCCCAGCAAAGCGGAGTTGGGCTTTTGCATACCATTAAGTTCATTGCTTTCACTCTGCACTGTGGGATAATAAAGGCTAAGGATATCTAATAATAGTAATAATAACAACAACATCACAGTTTCTGTACCTAGGATGTCAGTTGCCCTTGATGAGAAGAAAATCCACATCAAAAATGACCTCAGCACAAAAGGGAAGCATAGGTATCGACAATTGAGAAGTCAAACAGTAGCACTCCGAGAACGGCTTGCTCAAGGTCTCTGTCTCTGTGCTGGAATCTTCTCTGGCTCTGCACCACTGGTTCCACCTTCGACACCCTATGGTAGCAGGATGATTGCAGCAGTTTTTTTGTCCCCTCATGCTCATCTCAGACACCAAGAATTTGTGCCTCAGCTCCGGCAGTCCTGGCCCGTGTTTCCTTGCACCTTCTTGGCGCTCATGAGCTCATCACCATTGCTATCCATGGCCAAGCTAAAGGGCTGTTGTTGAAATAAGAAGACATGGACATTGGGTAGGAAAAGAGCTGTTATGTCCTACAGCATCATGCTAGGCGAAGCGTGCTCCATGGACCACCCATGCTGGGGTGAGCCCTGGGCTCCTTAGCACAGAGCCCCCAACGGGTGCCTGGGGCACCCTTCAGATGAAATTGAAGTTCGGATCAGGCCACCAGCTAGGAAGGCAGATGCGGTTATGCTCTGAGTATGGTCTTGTCATCCCTGGGTCTTATCCTCATGGAGGATTGTTTCCCATTCCCAGCCTTTATGTGAGCTGATGAAAATTTCAGGGTGCTGTGAGTCCCAAAATAATGAGAATGACCATGGTCTTGGCCACTGCCCCTTGACTTCTGGGCTCCTGGCTGCTGGACCCACATAGACGGATGAAGCTGGGGCACCCATGAGGACGCAGTGAGTGTGTGTGCCCACCCTCTGCCCTTCTCTTCCAATCCTGCAGTGTCATCTGCTCCTCCCCACACATACCTGGCAGGTTCAACCCCAGATGCCCGAGGTCAACAGAAATATTCAGAGTGTGGTGGTGGTGAGGAACATCTCTGGTGCTTTCTTCTCTCTGTCCTTTCTGTACCTTCAGCCATCTTGTCCTAATCCCTGGATCAAGCCAGGCTCAGGGCTCATCATTTCAAAGTTCTCCTAATTTTTCTAGCTTAGACTGTTATTTGTTTTGTCCAAAGGCGCTTCACAATCTCTTGAGTTTTCTTTTTCTTTTTTTGCGGAACCAGGGATTGAACTCAGGCCCTTGTGCTTGCCAGGGAAGTGCTTACTCTACTGAGCCATCTCCCAGGCCCAATCTCTTGAGAAAAGCGTAGGAACAACACACTGTGCAGAGTAAGTTGTGGATCTAGATGGGACAAGTGGTTGACTTGGTGGCTCCATCCAGAGTAACTTTTACTTGGGCATCAGTGTGGGAGATTTTCCAGGGCCCCACAAGGCCCCTCTAGAAGCTGTGCCATCTGTGCCTTGGGGTATTGCAAGGGGGCAGAGTAGGGGACTGATGAAACTGGGTTTGAGGACATTGTGTGGGCCAGACAACAGTCTATGGATTCAGAGGGGACAGCTTTGTCCTGAAAGGCAGCATGGGATGAACAGGCTTGTTGGGAGGGGCTCCTGCTTCTGTCCATCAGAAATCACGTGGACTTTGGAGTGAGCAGTTCTGTGTGACTGGTCCTCTTAATTCTAGTGGGTGGCAGTTTGACTAATAGAGAATGGCAGAAGTAATGTCATGTTGAAGCCACTCTTAGACCCCCTTCCTTCTCTAGTCTCTTGTGAATTGGCTGTGGCTCAGGCCATGTGAAGTGGCCAGGTGTCCAGCTGTCAATGGTGAGGAATCCCAAGCAGTCACAGAAGGGACTGCTTGTCAGTGAGATGCCCACTGCTGCCAGCCAAGCTGGTCCAGATGGATGAAGAGGCATCTTGGACATCACAGCCCCAGGCATGTGATGGAAGAAGAGTTCAGGACCAAGGCCACGTGTCTGGCATCGTTTGTTCTGTTCCTAGTGTGACCCAAGCCCCTGGAGCAGTGTCTGGCCCACAGAAGGTACTTAAGACCTGATGCGTTCTTAAGAAAAGCACGTGTACAGCCCTCTACTGGCTCTTGTTTCATCTCCAGTCACCCTGCCGCAGGGCAAGGAGCAAGCTATGCCGAATGGGTCAGGGTGGGTGCCAGTGCATCCTGGGAACGCTGCCTGGTTCCAGGCTCAACTCTGCCAGGCTGCAGCTTTGTGGCTTTGGTCAAAGGACTGTAAGCCATCAGTAAAATGGAAATTCATCTCCTGGACCATTGTGCAGGGTGGGTGGCTGAGTCCACGAAGTGCTTTGCAGTGCGGGCGCTGGACAGGTAGACCCACACCACCCAGGCCTTTCACGCTGTTGTTATGGGGTCTGTGTGCAGATGAAACAAGAGCCCGTGAGAACTTTACACATGCTTTTCTTAAGAATGCACCAGGTTTAAGCACCTTCTGTGGGTCACACACTGCTCCAGAAGCTTGGGTCACACTAGGAACTGAACAACGAGGAGCAGGGTCAGGTGGGACCAGAAACAGATGAAGTGCCCCACCAGTTACGTGGCTTCCTAAACCATGAGGAAATCGGGACAGAGGTGAGAGTCACCAGCCAAGGGGCTGAGGCCCTTCCAGGATGAGCTCTCAGCCCACCTGCCCTAAGCCTTGAGGGAGGCAGATCTGATTCCAAATGCCATCTCCACCTCTGGTACCACTGGAAGCCCTCCAAGAGGGAGAACACTTGGTAGCCCAGTCAGCTCCCCCCAGGCAGTGTCTGCAAAGTAAGCTTCCCGGTGGCCCAGATGACAAACATATTGCTTGGAAAGTGCTGTTCAAACAGAATTACAGGAACCTTTTATCACAGAGTGGTGTCACCCGGCAGACATTTGCGAGGGTGCCAATTATTGTAATTAATTAGACCTTCCCCAGGTTCCCAGTGCACGGCCTGTCAGCAGAAACCACTGAGTGCAATCAGAGCGATCTGAGGAACCTGCAAGGATGAGGAAGGGGAAAGGCTGACCCACTCCCTGGCCCCCCACCTTAGTAGGAACAGGGGTGCCCCTTGGCTTCCCTGACAGCCCCCGATGGACTAGCTTCATTTGTGAAGGTGCTACTTGCTGACCTTGGTGAGGTCCCCGTGGTTATAAAGCAGGAGGTGAATAGGAAGCGCCTGTGTGTTCAGCACAATTGAATGCAATTAAAAAATATTTAAAAAAATGTATTTAGTACAGGGTCTACAGGGTCTCACTGCACAGATTGGACTCACAATGATCCTCCTGTTTTCAGCCTCCCAAGACTGGGATTACAGACATGTGCTACCACACCCAGTCTGCAGTACAAATGTTGACAGTGGTGTGGTGGGTGGGTTGATGGAAGGCTGGGATGGATCGGGGACAGATGGATGCATGGGTAGGTGGCTGGAAGAGTGAATGATAGATGGGTGAGTAGGTAGTAGGAGGGTGGGTAGGCGGATAAATGAATGAATGGGTTGTTGGATGAATGCATAGATGGACAGAGGTGTGAGTGGCTCCCTGGGTGAATGAAGTGATGAGCTAGGATATCAGTCCATGATTCCTCATGGGAGGCTGGAGCAGCAGGTCCCCTGGGGTGTCTTCTGTGATTCTCAGCCACCATAAGCCTGGGAGGAGGCAGTTGGGCTGAGCTAAGTCTGAGGGGCAGATTGGTGCTCAGGTGGTGTCCCTGCATGTGGGCAGGGAGGGTGGGATGTGCTCAGGGCCAGTGAAAGCCTGCTCCACCAACAAATGACGGCATGACCTTGGTCCTGTCATCTCTCGTCTCTGGACTTCATTTTCTGTGCAAGACTGAGGTCTGGCCCAAGGCTAAGGATAGAGATGAGGGATGCAGCAATGGTGTGAACTAGTGCATGGGACCCTGGGAAGGGAGGGGTCCCTTTGTCTCCAGAGTGCAGAGATAGTGCTCAAGAAAGTCCCCTGCCTACTTGGCCTGCAGCAGCTGCTTCACCTTCATTAGGGAGCTCAGCTAGCTGGGCAGGCCCTGCAGGAGCAGCACAGTGGGGTGTTAAAGCTTCTATGCCAGCGATTCCCCTGTGAGGCAGGCAGAGGCAGCCCTGATGGGCACCGGGAGCTGGTTTGCCTCGCTGTCAGGCCCGTGGGAAGGCTCACCTCCATAAGGAGCTCTTTTAACCATTTCTGAGTTCATTGTTCAGTAGGCCTCTTCTATGTCACTGCGCCTAGGCCAGGTTACCATGGGCAGTGAGACAGATGCAACCACTGTTGTCCTTGAGGTTGGAGTCTAGCAAGGGCACAGTCACGAAATCAAATAATTATCCCTGTGGATAACTGCTCACAGGTGCAGAGAAGCAGAGGGCCTGGGATACCAGTGGATCCCAGCCAGAGAGGGTGAGCCATCGGGAAGGCTTTCCCTGGGGCGTGACATCTGACCTGACAGGGCTCTAATTATCAGCAATGCAAAGGCAAAGGAATTCTAGACAGAGGGAGCCAAATGTGCAGAGGCCCTGAGGTGAGGGTAGTGCCTACTCCAGGGCCTGAGCACATCCGGTGCACCCTTCTCCTGAGGTGGATCAGGAAGCCACCACTCTGTATTCCCTGCAGTGCCAGGCTCCGTTTATTTGAATATCTGAACTTTCAGTGTACCAGTGGGCAGTCTGATGTTCACAGCTGTGAAGCGACTGCCCAAGGCCACCTCTTTGGTGAGGGACACAGCTGGAGGGATCTGGGCCGGCCTGAGTCCAGCTGTCAGGTATCCCAGACCTGTAATGAGCCAAATCAACCTGGAGTGCTTGGTCACGTGTAATTAATTGCCTCCGAGCTCAGAGATTTACCACAGCATGTCTCTCCACCTCCCTGGGCCTCCGTGTCCCCATCTGGAGGTGAAGTTTCAGTCACTTGGTCTCCGCTAGTGTTCATATCCTCAGTTCTCCACCGGAGTCATTATGAGTATTAGAACAATTAGCATATGAACAAATAAACCAAGCCCTTAGAACAATGCTGGGCATACAGCAGGCACTAACTCAACATTCCTGAGAGCGATGTTCTTGGTAATCTGGATCCTGGGAAAGGTTGGCTCTGTCCTGAATCGGGGATAGGGGGATCTTAAAGCATCAGTTGTCCCTAAATTCACTGCTCCTTCCTGGAGTCAGTGCTGCTTGCGCATGGCTGCATTGCTGTCATCACCACGCTCAGCGTCACCTGAAGCCACCGTCTGAGGCAAAACAGTGATGCTTAGGGGTGCGCTCTGATGTCGGTCTATCTGCCCCTGTCACAGCTCTTCCTCCCAGAAGCAGAGGGCGATCCTGGAGGAGCCCCTTCTCTCTCCGCACCTCAGACCTCTGTCTGTAAGCAGGACCAGTTGCCGCATTTGTTCCAAGGGGAGGTTGTAAGGCTGAGATGAGATCTCACCTGTAAAACACTCAGCAAGTGTCTGGCACACAGTAGGAACCTTAGTACCATTGGTGCTTTAATAATTATTTTTAAAACAGGCTGGTGAGTTAATGATGAACAGGAAGGAGCTTGACTCGTTCTGCTGCCACCCAATGAAAGAGATCAGAATGAAGTTTGGGGTCCCTGCCCTGCCCCCATCCCCCAAGGTAGGCACCCACCGGAACCCTGGCAAGGCCCTCACATCTATTGGGTCACTTTTCCTTTTGTGTTTTTCCTTCCCCCCGAACGTGCGCCACTGAGCTGACAGGAAAGGATGGGAGGCAGGCACCAGGGAAGGCACCTGAAGCCCTGCTGGAAGAAGGCCTCTTGATCTTCAGCTCCAGCTGCCCACTGGGTGTGGGGTTAGAGGCACTGGGAGGAGGAGAGACGGCTCCAGGGAAACTGGCCAGGCTCATCATGGTGGAGAGGAGGGCACAGAAGTGGGGCCGGGGAAGATCAGGGGCAGCTGGAGACAGAAACAAAGAGTCATGAGGTGAGGGGCTGTTTCTCACATGCGACATCCCCTGAGCTGCTGAGACACCTGTGTGTGTGTGTGTGTGTGTGTGTGTGTGTGTGTGTGTGTGTGCATGGTGCTCTTACTTGGCCCTGCCTTAGGGCACTTTGGGGACTGTCTACATCCGGGTGTGTTGGAGGCAGGGGAGAGTGGTGTGTTCACTTCATTATCATTTGCTGGACTCTGGGTGAGACAGCCTGGGTGACCTGCCCAGGGCTACATGGTGGGAGGGGGCAGGACCAGACTTGAGGTCTGGAGCCTCACTAGGAGCACAGATCCATCTGAAGTGGGACGTTGGTCATCTCCAAGTGGGGTGGCATCTGGACCCTGTCCCACACATCCACTCCCTGCCCCAGTTCAGGCCACTGTTAATCTCTGTCTAGTGTATTGCTGGTGGCTTCCTTCCTAGTCTTCCTACTTTGACTTTTCTCTGCCCATTTTCAGGCCTAGAGTTCTTTTTATGTATTTTTAGTACATTACATTTTATGTATTTATCTACAGGGTCTCACTACATAGATCATACTCATAGTGATTCTCCTGTTTTCAGCCTCCCAAGTGCTGGGATTATAGGCACGCACCACCACGCCCAGTGTCAATCGCCATCTCAGTGTACCCTGTGGGCGGGGCTATTATGGCTCACCAGGGATTGAACCCCAGTCAGTTCACTGTGTCTATGCAGGCGCTTTAGCCTGCTGAGCTATCTGGCCAGCCCTGAGGCCTAGAATCCTCCCAAGAGCTCTTTCTTCCATCACTCTCAGGGTATAGACTACATAGCTCAGCTGGTGTTCTACTTTCTTCTAGGTCTGGCTCTGCCAATCTTTTTTTTTTTTTTTTTTGCGGAACCAGGGATTGAACTCAGGCCCTTGCTCTGCCAGTCTTTCTAACATCATCAAGTCTTCCCCCATGCACATATAATTCTGCCTCAATCCAGCCATCTTCCCCCAATTAGTCCTGGTCTTTCCATCTCCTAGTGCCTCCATCAGAAATGCCCCTGGATGATCTCAATGCTGAGTAAACTCCTGCTCACCCATCAGAGCCCTGTTAGGTTTTAGGTTCTCTCTGAGGCCATCACTAATAGCTCCAAGGCTGATGACCCTTCTCCTGTGTCCTACCCTGGCTTGTGCTGCCCAGACTTGCTGAGCTGTCACTGAGTCCATGTGTTTGCTGTTCTGTGAGACTGTGAGGACTGCAAGGAATGAGGCCATGTCCAGTTTTTCTGTCCAGCTCAAGAGCCCAAACATACCAGGAAGGATTTGGCATTCATTCATCATTCATTCATTCATTCATTCATTCATTCATTCATTCATTCATTCATTCACTAGTTTGCACTTAGCACTTTACACACTCCAAACCTCATCTAGGAACTACATCTGTAGCACTGAGTGAGGCAAAAACTCCTTACTGAGGGGTCTGTTCAATAAACCCACAAGTAAGTTCATTGCTAAAATTCACATTAAAAAGGAAAGGGTTGAGAGAGAACTTAGGGTTTAGGAGCTAATTCAGATTAAATGATGAGTAGAGGAGCTTCTCTGAGGTGACATTACTGCTGGTGGACAGGGCCAAGATGGATGTGGGGAGACCAGGGGGAGGCCCCAGGAGCCACAGCAGTGCTGGGCCATGGTTAGAGCAGGGACATGGAGAATGGGGGAGACATGAGGTTGAATTTGGCTGCCGTGAGGTGGTGATGATGGCTCCTGGCAGACAGGAGTGGGAGGTGGGGCTGTGGGGAGCTGCCCACTGTCCTAGAAGGACCCCAGACAGCCAGGGTCTAACCAGATCATCCAGTGCTCCCACCCTGGTGTCTGCAGAACCCCATGTATCAAATGTGGTTTGAAGAATGCCCAAAGCTTGATATACCCCACGACGTGTCCTGGTTGCATCTCCTGGCTCCCACCATGGGGCCTGAGAAAAGTTGGAAGGGAGCAGACTGACATCCCCTGAGTCTGCCCTGATGGGGTGGGTGACCTCGGGCAAGACTCCTCCTCTCAGAGCCCCTGCAAAAGTGAGGCTTCCAGAGAGCAAAGGTGTTCAGGATTGAGGGAGCCCCCAGTGTGATTCTGAGCAGTGTTTTGGGGGGGTACCCATGAGTTCCCACCTTTACTGTGAGGCTGGGGGGGTTAACACCTGCCTTGCTCTGATCAAGCAGAGCCCTGCGCCCCTCCTCACCAGGATTAATTCAGTTTGCTAAAGCAGCATTTACGCTGTGAATTTAATCGTCATTTCTGATGGTGGAAGAATTGAAAACTAAATTGAAATTGTCAGACGATGCATGAGGGTGGCAATGGAGTGGAAGTGGGGCCGCCTGCAGCCTCCTCATTGGGCGGTTTATGGGCCCAAGAAATGAGCCAAGTGTCTGTTGGATGAAGACAATTGCAGGATCAAGAACTGAGGTGAAGGCTGAGGGGTGGAGACGGGGAGGGGCCGCGAGGAGAGAACAGAGATCCCAGCCTCAGTGGGTAATTGGGGGATGGGGAGATGAGGCCAGATGGGCAGGCACGCAGCCACAATAGTGTAGGACACTGTGGGCTGAGCAAGGCTGGGACCAAGGCTTCCTGGGTCAGGGAAGGACACTGGCTGCCCTGGCTTTGAGGAGACACTATGGGCAGCTTGACCCCAGGTCCACCCTTTGGGGGCTAGGCCTCTACCTTCCCCAAGTCTTTCTGCCTTAAGAAGGACATGTCCAGCTGTATTAATCAGTTTTCTCATCATTAAGACATAATACTTGACATAATTTCAGGGAGGGAAGATTTAATGTGACTCGCAGCTTTAGGGGGGTTCAGTTTATGGTTACCTGGCCCCAAATCAGGAGCATCATGGTGGAAGGACATGGCAAAGCCTCACAATTCATGGTGGCAGAGGAAAGGTGTCAGAGAAGAAGGAAGGAGCAAGGGATCAGACGTAGCACCCAAGGTCACCCCTCATGGCCTAGCCAGACATATCCAAAAATGTTTTATTTAGTGACTCCCTAATCAATCAAGTTGGTACACTGAAACGTGACTGCCACACCATCCATGAACAGCACCCTTCACCCGTGGTCTCACTGGGGACAATGTGAGCTCAGGTCTCTGAGTTGCAGGGACAAGGTCTCTGTCGTGTCTGGTTTTCCTAGAGAACCTCTGACTCTAGTGAGAACCAGGCCTGCTGTGACAGTTTCTATTTGTGATGTCTCCAAAGGCTCACATGTTCAAGGCTTGGTTGCCACTCGGTGGTGCCACTGGGAGATGGTGGAACCGTTTAGAGGTGGGGACTGGGGCAGAGTTAGGTCACTGGAGCCATGCGCTGGTGGGGATATGGGATCTCTGGATCTCTTCTTTTTTGATTCCCAGGTACCTTGTGGTAAGCACCTTTGCTACACTAAGGGCTGCCCAGCGTGATATTCTACCTTATCACAGACCCCAAAGCAACAGAGCCAGCTGACCAGAGACCAGTGAACGATGAGGTGCCAGTCCTCCTTTTAAAGTTGGTTTTCTCAGGTATCCTGTCCCAGCCATGGAACACTGACTGGCCCAAGTGCTCCATTGGACTGGATGTTTCTAGAAGCAGAGCTGTTTCTCTCAGCAGACTGGGGAGCCTTTGGGGCAGGTCTCTGACTCACCCAAGTTAGCAGTTCCCAAAAGCAAGTCTTCTCCTTCACACTGGGGTCTCCTGAAGTCAGGGCTGCCCCCTCCCCAAGGCCTATGTCTTCTGGAGGGTAATGGACAAAATTCCCCATTGGATAGCTTTTCTTCTTTGGCCAAGCGGGCAGGGCTGTGGAAGTCCCATTGGGTGAGTTGGCTATGTACCGATCTGGTAGATATGGGGAGTGGAGATGTAAGCAGAAAGTTACAAGGGGTGGATTGTGTGTTGACTCTTGAGGTTTTGGATCATGAGTCAGGAATGCCCCTTTCAGCAGGATTAGGGACCCGGAGATCATGAGAATAGACCTCCACTTTGTCCTCTAGCCTGGCAGGACCAGCCCCCACTCTGAAAAGCACTTTTTTCCTAATAACTGTGGGCCATGGAGGCCAGTAGGGGACAAAAGAGGAAAGGAGGTCTGAGTTTTGGCCCAGCTCATTCATTCACCTATCCATCCATCCATCCATCCATCCATCCATCCATCCATCCATCCATCCA
>PVKA01025328.1:0-33057 GCA_004027165.1 Ctenomys sociabilis
AGTACTAGAAGCTGAAATAATATCCTGTCCAACCACCATTAGTGCAGATCTTCTTTTTTAATTTTAAAGTGCTAATTCATTATGTTTTAGTAAGTTACATATTAATTATTTAATAATTAATTGTTATTACATAATAATTATAACATTATTAATTATGTAAATATTATCAAAGTTAAATTATGTTTTATGTAATTAATTTGCTTTAGGCATTCTTAATTCATATTTGCTTTATCATTTAACATATTTGACAGACATTGGTCATGCAAAAATTTATATTATTATTCACACTGTAATAATATCACTAAATTTTTCTATCATGTATGCAAATTAATAGGGACCAAAACCCACACTATATAATTATACCTACAAATATCTGTAACATATGTTAAAGGAACTTTTTCAATAACTTTGTCAGATAATTGTCATACTATTTTGCGTTGATAGTACAAATTATTCAAAAGAAATCCTGACAGCATATAAATTGATTGAAATGTATAAAATACCTGTTAAAATTAATTTTTAACTAAGTACGAAAAAACACAATAGGTGAATCCATCACCCTTTTAGTTAAAAGGAGATCATACATGTATTTGATGCTAAGATACATGTAAATAAATATGAACAATCTTTAGAAATGAAATGAGTTTTTGCATAATTAATGTTAGAAATTGTTAAGATTCTTAACAAAATTAAATTCCTACTCATTGCTCAATGTCATGGAATCAGAAGAACCAACATCTCTCACTATATATATTAGATTTAGTATGGCTGTAAAACCTGCATTAATACAACAGCATCTTGCACAGGCCACAGGCTCTGTAAGGATACACAGGTTGTGAGAAATATAAGAAAATGGTATGCAGCATTTCAATTTCATACAGAGCGTTACATCTCCATCAAAGTTCTATGTTCTGTTTTAGTCTATCCTGGCTCTCTTAATCTCTGGTACACACTTAGGATTTTTATAGGCATTTTAGTTTGCCTTTCCCAGAATGTCCTATACTTGAAATTGTCCAGAAAGGAGATTTCAAGGTGGTTTTCTTCAGCTCTCATATTATTTTATATTCTTCCATGTCTTTTTATTGCTTGATGATTTTTTAAGTGAATAATATTCCTATCTCTAGTTATTCCATATTTTGTTTATGTCCTCATCTAATGAGTGATATTGTTTGTTAGAAAGTTCGGCAATTATGAATAAAGATGCTACGAACATTTCTGTGAAGATTTTGTAGGGAAATAAATTTCAGTTCCTTTAAGTAAAAAGGAAGGAACAATTTCTTGGATTGAATGTTGAGAATACTTCAGTTTAAAAAACTACCAAGCTGTATACCATAGTGACTGGACCACTTTCAATCTTCACAAGCAAGGAATGAGTTTCTGTTTTTCCTCATTCTTAATGATAACTGATGTCAGTATTCTCCCTCCCTCCCTCTCTCTCCTTTTTCTTAATTTATAATTCCTTTGTGAGACATAGTGTTTCATTTTCTTTCCATGTCCTTTTTTTTCTTGAATTCTAGAGATTGTATCCAGAGACTTTGTACTGAACTACTTATTACATTCCTAAACTTTCTATTCGGGGTTGGGGTGGGGCAGAAGGGATGCAGCGGAAGGGTCTTGTTAAAGGGATAAATTGTTTAGGATCACTCAAACATATAATCCTCTTGTTTCAGAAGTCCAGAGTGCTAGAAGTTCAAGACTATGCCACCATGATTCTTTTATTGTGTCTTGAAAGCTCTTTGTGTACTTTTGATAACAATCTTTTATCATTGTTATCAGTAGCATTTTATCATAGCTGGGGAGATGGCTTAGTGGAATAAGTGCTTCCCTGGCAAGCAGAAGGGCCTAAATTCAATCCCCAGTTCTGCAAAAAAAAAAAAAAAAAAAAAAAAAAAAAAGAAAAAGAAAAGCAGGAAGCATCATTGCAAGTCTGATCTGTGTAATTGTGCTTTATCAATTTTATGTTTTATCAGTTGGGTCCCTTGAATACTTTTCTTCTCTCAGTGTCTTGACTTTTTAGTACATTGACACTGAATTAGTACATTGGCTTTTTTTTAGTATATTGAGAGTGTCTTTCACTAAGTAGAATTTTAATCAATTTCTGCCTACCAATTATTATATCACCAATGAATTTTGACTCATGTACCTAAAAAGTCACCACTATATCTGAACTTAAATACATATTTTCCTTAGGAGACTTATAGTTTTCTATACCATATTTAGGCCTACAATAATGTATAATATTTTATTTCGTTTTTTCTGGGATGAGAGATTGAACCCAGAGCCATCATAAAGCACTGGAACTTGAACCCCTCCTTTGTCTTTTCTTTCACCTTTCCCTTTTCCTTAAATTATTATTTTTATTTCGATGTGTAATGTCACTAGGTTGTCATGGCTAAGCTCAAACTTGTAATCCTCCTGATGCAGCCTCCCAGAGTAGTTGGATTACAAACATGTATCACTACTGGAGGCTAAGTCCATGAGTTATTTGAATTAATGTTTTTGTCGAAGGAATAAGATGTGTTTCCGCACTGGTTTTGCATATGAATTCTCAATTGTTTTGTATCACTTAGATTTGATATTCAAAATCACATGTGTTAGTGCTTTGTTTTGTTTTAACAAATCACTAATTTGTTAAATTTCTAATGAAATTTAACTAAATTTCTAATGAAACTGACCAAAGGAAAAAACTCTGCTAAAATAACATCAGAAGAGGGCTATAACATCAACTGAATGCATATATATTAGGAAAAAAACCTTTGTTTATATAGTCAGTGTTTACATATATTCCTTGTATATTGTATGTGTAATATATATGCATATGTATGTATATATTCCTTCAGTGTATACAAAAAAAGGATGACTCATAAAAAGTAATTTGTTGAGTTACAGGAAAATTTGTTCCAGTATGTATTTCTTGAGAGTGATGCTAAGTCTAAATAAATATCTCATAACAAAAATAGTTTCATTGTACTATATGTATATCTACATATCAAAATTATACAGACTTAAATTGTAATACATATATTATATATTATATATTTATATATATATTAAATAATAATATATATCAGGAAATTATATTAAGATGTTTACTATATAAAGCAATCATTTCTAGGCTTCAAATCTTACTGAGCTTATGTTTATCCTTCTAACAACAAACTTCAATGAATCTATTTTCTATCATAGGACAGATACAAACTCAGAAACTTTTACTCAGAATTGAGTGAATTTCCTAATGCTTGGTGTCGTGGTTTGGGTCTAGGTGTTGCCCCCCTCCCCCCGAAGCCTCATGCAAAGATGGGGCAGCTGGAGTTTGCGGCTGACTATCATGCAGGTAAATGTTGCACCTGCTCTGGGGCAGGGGATTTGCATTACAGTGTCGGGAAGGAAGCCAGCTGCCTGAGCTGCCACCACTCCTTTTGCTGTCTTGCTCTGCTGCTGCAATAAAAGTTTATGCTCAGCCAGGTAACAGTCTGTCTCGGAGCCAACGGAGTTTGAACTGAAACTTCTGCTGACTGTTATCTAAGCAAACCTTTCTTTCTTCCTTCCTTTTGAGTATTGGGTATTTGTCCCGGAAATGAGAGAAGAGTAACTGAGACATTTGGGAATGTGGTTTTGTTAATAACCTTCTTGAAAATGTAGGATGGGACATATTACGTAGGTTTAGGGTGGCATCCCTACTTCACATATCACTGCTCAAGCCACAGAAAGGAAGAATGATTGGTGCCCTCTTTTCTTATGACATGAAAATGATAGAAGACATCTAGAAGTTTGTCTTTTAAAAGAAATCTCTTCACAAGTGAGCATACTTTTTGAGTAACTTCCTTACGTGCTGTTGGGATGAATGCATTCATATCCACAGTTAAGGAATACTGTTAAGATTTTCCTATCTAAAGCTCTTTAGTTCAACCCAATAAATATTAATGTAAAGGAAATAAGTAATTTACGATCTTACTTTTTATACCCGTATTACACCAAAAATTCAATAATTATTTTCCTAGTGGATGACTATGGTACTAGAAGCCGACACAACATCCTGTCCAACCACCATTAGTGCAGATCTTGCCTCTCATACAATTATGTAGAAGCACAGAGTTATCTATCCCAACTGTACTGGCTATATGCACACATCATGATTTTTTCTTTCTATACCCTTTCCTTTATCTACACCTGTCAAAGGTGGGCACTCCATTGTCATTCAACTAACTTAGGTGCTTGAACTCAACACCACAATCCAACACAGTCCAGCATTACACAACAATAGTTATTCAAAGAAGTTGACGACCATAGCCATTTACAGTTCAGCTTAATATTATGGCCCCGCGATGTATACTTCATTTTTATACAGTTCTGCTGGATGGTTAAGACCTAGATAGAGCAAGACTTATATACCAATACACATACTTTATATTTCTTATGTGGTAAGTGAAGTCCTCTCAGGGTTTATCTTGTACTCCTGTACATTATTCTGTAGATCCTTTCTCTGTGTCATCCATGTGCATGAGTCACAGCCAATGCTTGACCAGTTTGCTCTCTGTGAGAGCTTGGGAGAAAGTTTTCTCTCCATGTGACTCTCCCAGGCACACTATAAAACTTCAGTGTCTTTCTTCTATGGCTCCATAATCTCCTTGCTCAGAAAATTTGGAGCTCACCTGAGTTTCATGATGTTGCAGTACGGGTTCTCCTATGTCCTGAGTCTTCGCTGACCTTGAAAGGCTAGGGCCAAAATGTTGGCTGCCCTTGTGGCTCTTCTATTTCTCTAACTCTGACTTGTGAACTGAGGTTGTTAACCATCCAGAAGAAAAGCTGATTAGTATCGTGCAGCATATGCCATTCACTTTGCCTTATCTGACTCAATTGACTTTAGTTGTTGTTGTACATTTCCTTTTGAATTTCTGCGTTTCGCTGGTTATATTAGGGAGACTATATGATATTTACACATGTGTGTCTCGTTTACTTCACTTATGAGTATAACTTCAAGTGTCATACATTTCAGTATAAATGCTTCAAACTTATCATTCTTAATAGCTGAGTAATACTCCATTATATAGAAATACCACATCTTTTTCAAACATTCTTCATGTGATGGACATCTTGGTTGTTTCCAAGATTTTGCTATCACACATTGCGCTGCTATAAACATAGGTACACATATATCACTATGATAAAATGTTTCCAGATCCTTTGGGAAAATTCCCAGTAGGGGGATAGCCAGCTTGAATGGGATTTCTAGTCCTACTCTTTTGAGGAGTCTTCACACTGACCTCCACAATGCTTGTACCAGTCTAAATTCCTATCAGCAGTGGAGAAGTGTTCCCTTTTCCCCGAAACCTCTCCAACATTTGTTGTTGGTTGATTTCCTTATGATAGCCATTCTTTCTTGAGTGAGATGGTATCACAGTGTTGTTTTTATTTGCATTTCACAAATGGCTAGCGATGTGGAGCATTTTTGCATATATTTATTGGCTTCTTTAATTTCGTCTGCTGAGAAGTGTGTATTCATCTCAGATGCCCATTTCTCAATAGGGTCTTTAAATTTGAGGGCCCTGTTATATCTTAGTTCTTTATATATTCTAGATAGTAGACCACTGTCTGATTGTTTACTAGTTAGGATTTTTTCAAAATTTGTGGGTTGTCTTTTCACTCTGTTGACAATTTCTTTTGACATGCAGAAGCTCCTTAAGAATAATTGATCCCAGTTGTTGATTCTTTCAAGTGCTTCTCGTGCAAATATATGTTTGTTCACGAACTCTTTAGCTACCCCTATGTCTTCAAGAGATCCTCCTACTTTCTCTTCCAGGAGATTGAGTGTTTCTGTTTTAATGTTTAGATCTTTAATCCATTTTGACTTTAACTTAGTGCACGGAGATAAACCTGAGTCAAGTTTCAGTTTTCGGCATGTAGAAAGCCATGTTTTGCAGCATCATTTGTTAAAGAGGTTATCTTTCTTCCAGTGAGCTTGTGTAGCCCCTTTGTCGAAGATAAGATGGCTGAGTGTTTTCAGAGATGCCTCTGTGTCTTCTAATCTATTCCACTGATAGTCAGGTCTATTTTGTTGCCAATACCATGCTGATTTTATCACAGTGGCTTTGTAGTGTAATTTCAAATCAGGAATTGTGATGCCTCCTGCCTTCTCTTTATTGGCCAAGATTGCCTTTGTTATTCTAGGTCGTTTGTGGTTCCAAATAAATTTTTGGATTGATTTCTCTATATCTGGGAGGTATGTCGGTGGCAGTTTCATAGGGATTGAATTAAATCTGTACAGCAATTTTGGGCGTATGGCCATCTTCACGATGTTGGGTCTTCCTATCCAGGGGCATGGAATATCTTTCCACTTTCTGAAATCCTCTATAATCTCTTTTCATAGGGTGTTATAATTTTCCATGAATAGATCTTTGACTTCCTTGCTTAAGAGAATCACAAGGTATTTCATTTGGTAGAATTTTTGGGGTCTCCTAAGTAAAGTATCATATCATCTGCAAATAGTGATAATTTAACTTCTTCTTTACCTATTCTTAATCCTTTTATTTCTCCCTCTTTTCTAATGGCTGCTGCTAAGGATTCCAAGACTATATTGAATAGGAGGGGTGATAGAGTACATCCTTGTCTTGTACCTGATTTAACAGTAAAAGATTTCAGTTTTTCATTTAAGATTTTATGACCTTCCGGGTTGTCATAGTTGGCTTTTATCAAGTTAAGATAGAGTCCATCTATGCCATTTTTCTGTAGGACCTTGAACATTAATGAGTGTTGGACCTTGTCAAAGGCTTTCTCTGCATCATTTGAGATGATCATATGGTTTTTAGATTTCATTCTATTAATATAGTGTATTACATTTATAGATTTTTGAATATTGAACCATCCTTGCATCCCTAAGATGAATCCTACCTGGTCATGGTATATGATCTTCTTGATGATTTGCTGTATTCTATTTGCCAGGATTTTGTTGAGTATTTTTGCATTTATGTTCATGAGGGAAATTGGTGTGTAGTTCTCCTTTTTGGTTGTGTCTTTCCCTGGTTTTGGAATCAGTATTATACTTGCCTCCAGAAATGATTTTGGGAGGACTTTTTCCTTCTCAACTTAATGTAAGAGTTTCTGGAGTTTGGGGATTATGTCTTCTTTAAATTTCTTGTAGAATTCAGCTGAGAATCCATCAGGACCTGGACTTTTCTTTGTCGGTAGGCTTTTTATTACGTTTCATATTTCGTTGGCTGTTATTGGCTTATTGAGAGTTGTTATATCTTCTTGATTCAGTTTTGGTAATTTGTACCATTCAAGGAATATGTCTATTTTTTCTGTGTCTTCAATTCTATGAGAGTAAAGGTTCTCGAAGTAACTATTGATATTCTTCTGAATTTCCACTGGGTCTGTGGTGATTTCTCCCTTTTCATTCCTTATCGCTTGTACTTGAATTTTCTTATGCCTCTTCGATGAGGTTGGCAAGAGTTTTATCAAATTTATTTAGTTTTTCAAAGAACCAACTTTTTGATTTGTGGATTCTTTGAACTGTTTTTTTCATCTCAATTGCATTAATTTCTTCTCTAATCTTGATGATTTCTTCCCGTCTTTGCGCTCTGGGTTTTGTTTGCTCTTCTTTTTCTAGTTGTTGGAGGTGCAGCATTAGGGTGCTAATTTGTTCCCTTTCTCTTTTGCTAATGTGTGAGTTCATAGCTATTTTTTTTCCTCTAAGAACTGCTTTCATCGCATCCCATAAATTCCGGTAAGTTGTACTTGAATTTTCATTGAATTGTAGATATTGTTGAATTTCTTGTTGAATTTCTTCTACGACCCATTGATTGCTGAGTAGGGTGTTGTTTAGTTTCCATGAATGTAGTGGGTTTTTCTGGTTTCTTTTGTCATTTATTTCCAATTTCATTGCATTGTGGTCAGATAGCATGCATGGGATAATTTCTATTTTCTTGCATATACTTAGCCATGACCTCTGGACTAGTATGTGGTCTATTTTGAAAAATGACCCATGTGCAGCTGAAAAAAATGTGAAAAATCAGCTGTGGTTGGGTGGAACACTCTGTATATGTCTGTCAGGTCCATTTGTTCCAAGCTCTGGTTCAGTTCTGCTGCTTCCTTGCTAATTTTTTGTCTGGTTAAGTTTTTCATGTCCTTTAAGATTTGTCTTCCATAGTTGTGTGCTCCTGTGTTCGTTGCATAGATATTTATGAGTGTTAACTCTTGCTCTTGAATTTTTCCCCTGACCAGTAAATATATAGTGGCCTTCTTTGCGTTGTGTGATCATTGTTGGTTTGAAGTTGAGACTGTGAGAACAGAATTACTACTCCTGCTTTTTTCTGAGGTTCTGGGGCATGTAGTATTGTTTTGCATCATTTCACTTTGAGCCTATGAATTTCCTTTTGTGTTAAGTGTGTTTCTTGTATACAGCATATTGTTGGCTATTGTTTCCTAATCCACTGTACCAGTCTATTTCTCTTAATTGGAGAATTGAGTCGGTTTACACTGATGGTTATAATTGAAATGTGCTGATTTATGTTTGTCATGATATATACCTGGTATTGTTTACTCCTTTGTAAACTGTGCTTAATTGACTGTCCTGTTTAGTGGGTTCCTTCCATTCTCATTCATGGAGTTCTGTTCATTGTGGTCTCTCTCTAGAACATCGTTTAGCAGCCTGTGAAGAGATGGCTTTGTCATCATGAAATTCTTTAGTTGTTCTTTGTCGTAGAAGCATTTTACTTCTCCATCAAACTTGAAAGAGAGTTTTGCAGGGTATAATAGTCTGGGCTGGAATTTGTTTTCATGTAGGACTTGAAGAACTCTGTTCCATGCTCTCCTTGCCTTCATTGTTTGTGTAGAGAAGTCGGCTGTAATTCTGATGGGTTTTCCTTTGAATGTGGGCTCCTTCTTCTCTCTCGCAGCTTTCAGTATATTATTTTTGTGTTGGATTTCTGGGATCTTAGCTATTATATGTCGCGGTGTGTTTCTACTTGGGTTGAGGTTACTTGATGTTCTGTGTGCTTTGTTGACCTGAATGTTGGATTGTTTCCTCATATTTGGGAGATTTTTTGCAATTATTTCTCCCCAAATTCTTTTTTTGTCATTTGTATTGACTCCTTCATTCTCGTTGATACCAATTATTCTCACATTGTTCATCATGCTGTCATCTTGCGGGTGATGAATTATTTTTTCCTGCATTTTCGTTGTTTTTAAGAGATCCTTTCTCACCTTTTCACTAGCTGCACTGACATCTTCAAGATCTCAAAATCTGTCTTCGTTTTCACTCAGACAGTTTTGTAGACTCATGATTGATATTTTTAGTTCTTCTATATCTCTTTGACTGTGTTTCATGTGTCCTATTTCTTTTCTGTACTACTCATTGCAGGAATCATCATATTTCTGATCTCCTCAATTTTTTTATCCATGTCTTCTTTAGAGGTAGTTATTAATTCTTTTTCTGCTGTATTTCTTCCAAGTTGGATTTCCTCTGTATATTTCTGGACTTGTTTCGGTATTTCAGATAGTATGACTTCAAAGAGTTCTTTTTTTGATTTCAGAACTTATTTCTGCTTTGAGTTCCTCATGATCTTTCTGCTGTTGTTTCTTTGCTTTATATGCTGTTAATTCATGTATATCAGTTGGAATAGTGCTCTCTGCACTTGTTCTGGGTGAGCTTAGTTTTTCCACCCAATGTTTCTGGAATTCATTCTTTATTTCAGATACTACATATTCAGATATTTCTTTTCAAATTTGGGTAATTACTTCTCATTTTATTTCCTCTATAGCTTTCTGCTGTTGTTCCTTTGCTGCTGTATCTGTTAGTTCATTCGTTGCAGCTGAGCTAGTGTCCTCTGCCCTTCCTGATGGACTCGAGGTCTGGGATTGCATTTTTCCCCTTCTGTTTGTCATTTTGTATAGCACTAACCTTTGGCCTTTGGTGTAGAGCTTTGGTGCAGCTGTAACCTTAGCTTGTTATGAGATTCAGGTGCCAGTCTAATAAGTTTGAGATTTTCCAGGTATGCCTATCCTGGATCTAGCTGTTGTGTTCAGTTCCTTTTTTGCTGCAGTTCCTTTGGTTCCCCTCTGTTGGTTCCTGGTGTCAGCCCTCCTCGCTCAGGCATTTCATTCCTCAGGTGGCTGGCCCTGGGCTTTGGTGGGTCTTCTGGGCTCAGTAAAGGATAGTGGATGATCTTATTCACTGAGTAGGCTGTACTGGTTTGGCCAGCCTGTGCTGGCTCAGGGTCTACAGGCCGTAACCCGAGAAGGCTGGGAAAGGTCCCTCGTGTGCAGTGGGCCTGGAGCCCTCACTTACAGTCCAGGCTGTACTGTGTTTTGGTCTGTGGCATTGGACCGAGGATTGCTGAGAAATGTCCCTCCGGCATGGCAGGGTTGGAGTTCTCACTCCAGGCCGACCTGCAGTGTGTCTGGGGTCATGGGGTGGGACCGGCAATCTCCTGAAATGTTTCTCTCGCACAGCGTGCCTGCAGCTCTCACCAGGCCATGGTGTATGAAGGGGCAGGGAATGCCTGGTAAATGTCTCTCCGGCACAGCGGGCCTGGAGTTCTACACTCACTGAACTTTGATCCCCAGAGAGTCGGGGAAATTCCCACTCGTTCATCAGCCTTTAGGACAGAGGATTCGGGGAGGTGCTGGTGAGTGGGTCCTTAGGTTTCAGGCCAGTCACTGGCTTGCATGCCTTGGGGGCAGGGATCTGCCTAGCGTGCGTGGGAAGAAGCCAATGGCTCTCCCTCAGACTCACCACACTCTCACTGATCTGGGAAGCCTGGTGAGTCTTGCAAATTCACACTCACTGGGAGAGCTTGGGGCTGGATGCAGGAGGCCGCTGGAGTCAGCTGCTGTCTCAGGCTGTGGGTCTCGCTGTCTCTGGCCAGTCTCTGGGGCTAGCACAGGAAAAGGCCTGGTATCAAAGTATCAATGCATTAATGTAAATAAACTTTGCGCTTAATAAATATTTATCATACTTATAAGTTTCAGAGATGCATTGAAGTGATTTTGTAGAAATGCGCACAAAGCAAAGCTGCCACAGGAAGGCCACACTAAGCATTTGTTCACGCATCGAAGTCCAAGCAGCTAAAAGCAACTTATACCAGCCTAACATGTTTCACTTCAATAGGTTTTGTATTGGGTTTGACTCAGACATTCTGTTCCTTTGCAGAATATTTTCTTGAGAGCTGCAAAAAGCACCTTTGGAAGTAAACAATAACATTCTTGTGAAAAATTTGGTAACACTGATTAAATCTGGGTACAAGAGATTGTGGCAGCTAAAAGGTGAAGATGGACTATACAATTAGAATTTTAAGACAATAAAATAATTGGAAAATAGGAGTTCACAATCTCAAGAAATTAAGGAAGGGCTATAATATGAGAAGGAGAAATAATACCCAGACCAGCAATTATACTACGTTTTTCACACACACAAACATCCTCAGGAAAAGAAAATTGAACCCAATAAGATTTAAAAAAGCATGGCCAGGAGATGGCTCAGTAGACGTGCTTACCAGGCAAGCACAAGGGCCTGAGTTCAATTCCTGGTTCCACCAAAAAAAAAAAAAAAAAAAAAAAAAAAAAGATTCCATAAGGCCTTTGGAATTCACATGAATGATAATTAATATTCAAGGTATTATAATCCCACAGTATTAATGATGAATTTTATTCCCATACGAATATGTTTTTCAGATATGGCATATGAATAATAGGCATGTCAGGATATAGTTCACAAAATGAATTCCGATTAAAAAACAATTATTAATACAAGAGATAAAATAGTCAGTTTTCTTTCTTTTTGTTTTTTTAATTTTTAAAAAGAGTACAAATGAGATATAAAGCAGAAAAATTTTAAGTGATGCAGAATTTCACTTAACAAAATAATTTGAATTTCACAGTATTTGTTGTAATACATAGTGTTGTCTTCCAACCAGTTATTGGTATAATCAGATATATGCCTGTAAAACTGAAGCAGAGGAAAAAAAGTATAAGAAATTAAGAAGAAAGAAATACAATTGAAAGAAAGAGATAAAACAAATTGAAGCATTAACTGCATCCTTCCATAGACCAGTAGAAATACACAGTACAGTTGTCCAAACAGTCCTACTCACACGGAAAATTCCCTTTCCCCACTCCCTCTCCTGTATTTCCTGTCCTTCTCCTCAGCTCAATATCTCTTCTCTTTTAAATAAGTTTATTCTCTTTTCCCAGTATCTATTGTACCCTTCAGATTTCTTTCACTTAAGAGTATATTCCCTAATGACATCCATTTACTGATGAAAGACAAAGTTTATGCTGTTTTGCAACTGAGTAATTCTCCATTGTGTAAAAACACCTCATCTTTTTTTATCCATTCTTCAATTGATTGGCATCTGTTCCCAGGATTTAGCCATCAGAAATTGTGCTGTTCTAAACATGGGTGCACATATGATATAATGTGAGATTTTTCAGTTCTTCTGGAAAAATACCCAGAAGGAGAATAGCTGGCTTGACTGGGATCTACAATTCTAGCATTTCAAGGAATCTCTACACAGATTTCCATAGTGGTTGTGCCAGTCTGCACTCCTACCAACAGTGGAGAAGGGTTCCTTTTCCTCTCCAGCCTCTACAGCATTTATTACTGGCTGACTTCTTGATGTTAAGATATATCTCTATGATACAGTGTATCCAAATCCTTTGGGAAAATTCCCAGTAGGGGGATAGCTGGCTTGAATGGGATTTCTAGTCCTATTCTTTTGAGGATGTTAGCCATTTTTTGGGGGTGAGATGGAATCTCAGTGTTGTTTTAATTTGCATTTCTTGAATGACCAATGATGTTGACAGTCTTTCATATGTTTACTTGCTGTTTGTATTTCTTCTTCTGAGAAGTGAGTATACATCACAGAAACCCATTTTTCAGTTAGGTCTTTGAACTTGAGGGGCCTGATTTTATTTTAATTCTTTGTTCTAGATATAAGGACTTTGTCTGAGGGACAGTTGGCTATAAATTTTAATGGTTTCCTTTTTACTTTGTTGGAGATTTTCTGTGAGATGCCGATAGTTTTCAAAAAGATGTCATCCCAGTTATTTATTCTTTGAAATAAATTTCTCATACAGTTTGTTTTTGTTCATGAACTCTCTACCTACCCATATATCTTTAAGATTTCTACCTATATTTTCCTTCAGAAGTTTATTAAAATTATATTGTAAAATTTCAAACATTTCCTTGAGTATGTAACATATTTTTAAAATTTATTATTATTGCTTTTCTTCTCTTTTTCCATTTTAGCCATAACTATACATTAATTCTTAAACAGCATTGTCAAATATTAAGATCATGGTTCATGACAGTGATTTTAAGGGTAGAAATTAGTGAAGAGAAATTTAATGCTACTATTTCTCTGTAACCCATTACAGTAGGTGGAGTGCTAGTCTGTGGGCTGGGAAAACATAAGTTTTTCACTCTCTCTCTCCCCCTAGCAACCTTCAAAGAAAGGTCCTGAATATTTATACTTAGAGAACCTAATTCCAAAGCCCTCCCTGCACCTGTTAGCATCACATTCTGTTTTCAGACTGCTGAAAACCAAAAGCAATGGCCACAAATGGATTTTAGGTATTTCTCTTACCAGGTTTCCTATGAATTAGAATGATGCTTCCTTAACAGCAGGGAAGGGTACACTACAAGCAGAGCAGAAAATCAGCTTTATCCATTGCTGATGAAGGTTGAAGGTACCATGCAGATGTGTGGGTGGTTCATGTAGAGTGGTCATACCACAGTGTCTGCCACTACCTGAGCTACCAGAGGCAATCTGTAATTACACCGTGAGAAGTACTGTCATGTGCTTCCCAAAGCCAGGCAACTCCTGTGTTTCTGGCTTAAGTCTAATAGTAAAAAGGCACTCAGATGCTTCTTTGAATTATTTGCTAGAACTATGAAGAAAAAAACAGCAAGAGAAGATTTAAAGTGAATTATGACACTATGAAAAACAGTCACGACAGTCCCATAAATAACACTTCTGAGAGCAAGTCAGTGAGAACAAAAAGATAATGAAGATACAGAGAATACACCATTATTGTACCTAGTATGTACCTTGCCTAGGAGAAAATGGAAAATAAGTTTACTCCAGCAAATCCTCAGACACAGCTATTTTTCCTTTGAAATATCTTTTAATCTTATGATCCTTTCTTCATCCACGCACCTATGATGTTTGCACCCTTCTACTGTTCACTTTGTATCTTAAGTCACAGAATTCACTCTAGCTGAACCATTTTTCTTTCATCTGCTTTGTTCAGTTAAAAGATGAATCATTGTCTGAATATATATATATATACAAATATTACTTAGACATAAAAATAATACAGTTCTCACATTTCTAACAGCATGGATGGAACTGAAGAAATGCAGTTTAGAAAAATAATAAAGGTGCAGAAAAATAAAAACTGCATTCGCTCACTAATTTGTGAAATCAAAAAGTGATGATTTTAGAAAAGTACAATGTAGAATAGACCTTATAGAATTCACTGATTATCTGAAGATGGAAAATAGATGTGAGTGCAATATTTGAGCCAGATAGGATAAATAGCTTATTATCTTTTCTTATACAGAAGGGTAAAAGTATTGCCTTGCACACTTACAAAAAACAGAATAGAGGATTTTGAATGCTCTCACTTGATGTGTTTCAGTGATGGATATAATTTCTCTAATTTCACTGAACAATGTATACATGAATTGAAACATCACATTGTACTCTGAAAATTTGTAGAGTTTTAATTTATCAATTAAAATAATTAAAACACATTTCTCAAAAGAGGCAAAAGAAAATACCTATCAAAAAGCCAGTCACTCTTCTTTCATGTGTTAATCAGCTGGGCATTTTGACTCATGGGGAGCCACCCTTAACCACAGGATAACACCGGTTGATATTAATTTCTATTTCTCTGCCAGTTGTTCTTTTCTATTCCCTCCGTCTGGTACAATACTTTTTTCCCAGTTTTGGACTGGGTCTTATCTCACTAAACCTGACATTGGTGGATCTATTCATTACAAATTCCTCCTACATTTTATAACGAATAGATTCCTCCTACACACATGTGATATGTTTAAAAGTTATCTATCTCCATGAAATTTTAAAAAATGAAACAAAAAAAGGTGCTGAGACTTTACAGTGACTATAAAATCATTTGTGTACTTTTAATACAAATGAGAAACGAAATATTTTAAAAAAGAGACAGTAACAAAGTAGAGAGAAAACATGAATAGCAAGTAAATTAAAAGCACTGAAAATGTTCTGTTAATCTCCAATTTTTAGAATCTAGAATAGACCAATAGATAAATAAATACATAAATTAATTAATTAATTGATTAATTAATAAAAAGAAACTGTGAATCTTAAAGAAACAAGGTATTTTAATGCCCTTGCATCTACCTAAGCAGGCCCTTTAATGCACAGAGCTATCTGGCCGGGACTTAATTGTCTTCACCATCAATGCACTGCAGATATATAACACTAACTTTCTACTTGCGTTTCTCACTAGACTATGAAGAATAACACAATATGATAATATTTGCTAATTTTCTGTAACATTTCCAAGGGGAACTAAGGAGATTGTTACATTCAATAAAAATAATTTTAAAATCTGAATCAAAGTATGAATAATACCATCATATTTCCCATATTACTTTCCATTTAGTCTTTGAGATTGAAAGGACAATGGGCTGATAGCCATTCTTGTTTGATTTTATCCTGAATGGTAAAGACTTAGCTTCTTATCCCTCTTGTTACACACGTATCCAAACATAAATGCAGATATTAAGCACAATAAAATCTAGGGATCTTCTAGGGTGTTTCAATAATCACCAGCAATGTCTCTGCATTATATGACATGTCTTCTAGAAGCAAATATCTGGTTGTCCAAGGCAAATAACAACAAAGAAAGCAAACAACAAGGAGGACAAAACAAGAGCCTAGTGACTTCACTCTTCCAGAACTTCTAATGAATTTATAAATGCCATATTCCTATTTTGAATGTTTTTCTTTTCTGAAAGTATCCGCAGTAGCTTTCATTTCCTCTGTGAAACTATTAATGGAGTACAATACAGTTCCAAGGGTGATTTCACTTACTAGGCAATCAAAATAGTAACTTAATAATGTTAAGCCTTTCCCTGTCATTTTGGGAGGAGGCACTAAATCTTTCACTGCCAATGAAATCTGAATACTATTTTTCTTTGTCATGGAAATGCAAAATTACCTGCATATTCTCATATATGCATCAGTGGAATGTTACTGAAGTCACAGCTTGGGCAGACTACAAATAATATTATATAAAAACTGTATGAAAGCATCAGTTACTACAAGACTTCATGATGACTCATCACTTATTTCTTTATGTCCTGGCTTGCAGATATAAAGAAACAAGTTTGGGGCCTTGAATTTTCAGTTTAAGAACACTAGAAAGTTCCTAGGTCTAGGCTTACTTTTACCCATATCTTTTATAGTGTACTTGCAAAACAGAGAGTTTGGATCCAGCAAAATTTATTTCTATAGATTCCAACATCCAAAACTCAGTGAATGCACAGAATACATAAATATCTTATATAAAATGTACAGCACTGATTGCTCAGGGGTCTAAGCTCCTGCCTGGAGATCACAAGGACCCAGGTTCAATCCCCAGTACCACATGACATCCTGGCCCCCCACAGCGCCAGCAACTGAAACCAGGCAAGGTGGAGCACGCGTGTAATTCAAGGGCTGGGGAAGCTGAGACAACAGGATCTCTACAAATCCAAGCTGCGTAGTGAGACCCTGTGCCAAAAACATAAATAAGCAAAAGATAAAATAACAACAACAAAAACTCACAAGAGAGTGATAAAGTTTGTGAAATTGCGAACATGAGGAAACAGTATTTGAAAGATCAAATGTCAGTTAGATTTATATATTACTGAACTGCAAGTAAAATGCAGTACCCATTCCTAAGTATTTATCGCATGTAGCAAAAAATTAGCTAGTAGAAAATTTTTATAACAACTTTAACAAAATTCCTAAACATCCATACTAATTATTTTAGTAATTCGTTCTTTAGTGATCTCTTTAACATCACTTGTTCTGTAAGTACTAATCTCATTGTATTAGTCAGTTTTGCTTCTGGCAAGTTGAAGCTTTCAAGAAAATCCCTGTGCACTTTGTATCACACAAAAAAAATCATGTGCAAGACCATTACCAGAGAAATGATGATCTGTCAAACAATGATTCACTGGGAAACTGGGTGATTCAGAGCCTCTTGTATTTCTGATATCAGTCTTTAAAAACAATTCTTTTGTTTCATGCTCTTCACAGTTAAAAAAAATTACTATAGAAAAAGAAGTAGTAATCACAGCTTGATATCTCCCTCCCTATCTCTTTTTCTCTCACCTTTAATTTTTTCTTGCCTAGCATCTTATTTGCACTAGTTAAATGCTTCATTACCAAGCTGATATTCTCACAGTATAGGACAAAGAAAAACCCTTATAATTAAAAAGTAAAATAAAAGAGGAACTTTAGACAGAATATTGTCAGAATGAAAAGACCAATAAAGAATATAATGAGGGCTGGTGAGATAGCTCAGCAGACTAAGCGGTGCCTGTTTAGTCAAGTGCAGAGACCACATGCTGCTCCAGCCCTGCCCCTGGGCATGCGGAGCCTGCCACGGAGTCCCAGTGTGTGGTACATGCCAGTAAACCCAGTGCTGGGGAGGCTGAAAACAGGAGGATCACTATGAGTCCAAGCTGCATACTGAAATCCTGCAACAAATACTACATATATATATATATGAATGACAAAATTAAAACTTTAAACGAAGTAGATAGCTACACATAGTTTTTACATGGATACAGCTAAATACCTGCTAAACTTTCTGCTTGCTTCACTAAGACAGGAGTCCCCAGGGCCCAGACCACAGAATGGAATTAATGCATGGTCTCTGAGGATCCAGGTGGCACAACAGAAAAGGGATCGAATATTTATCTGTGTTTACGACACTCCCTGATTCCTCTATTACCAACTTTCTTGCTTGCCTCCTGCCACATTAGCAACAATGTCAGATTTTAATAGGAGCATGAAGCATACTGTGACTGCAGGGGTAAGTGATCTTCTGCTTGAGGATGTCTCATGTGTACTACTGTTGCCATCCCGCATGTTAAGTGCAGAACTTTTCAGTGTTTTGAGTGAGTGTTAATAAGCAACTGACTTAGTCATTTTGCACAGGTGTGTGGATGGCTGACCAGCTGTCATGACAGTACAGATTCCTGGTTTCAATATTCAGGTCAAAAAGGTCAGCTCAGGAAACAAGAGTTCATAGTGTGTCATCCATGCAGAAATGATGCAACCTTTAAAATGTCACCTGAACCTACCAGTATTTTTTAGGATGTCATTAATATTTCTACACATTAAAATACTTGTCTTTAATTTATGTCAGCTCATGTAACTTTGAGGAGATATGGACCATGGCTATCTTCTCTTACACAGAGAAATGATATGGCATTCCCAAAGTGGATCACCAGCCAGAACTTTTGAGTTATGAGTGCCAATCTAATAATTTTTTCTTAGCAAAACAGTCCTCACTGGCAATTGAGTTTACTGATAGAGAATTGAATGCACTTGTCCCCAAACTTGCTGACATTTTTGACATTTTTTTTTTTTTTTTGTCTGAACTGGGGATTGAACTCAAGCCCTTGTGCTTGCCAGGGAAGCACTTATTCCACTGAGCAGTCTCCCCAGCTTCTCTTTTGACATATTGAACCTGCTTAATAAACTCCCACTTGCACTTCAGGGGTGAATCAGATGTGCTCAGTCAGCAGATCATGTGGCTGTACTCAGAGCCAAATGTAATCAATGTGGGAAACAAACGAACTTCAGGATTCTTTTTTTCTTAGCTGTTTCACAGAGTAGCAGAAATTTTTCAAAAGAGAAGGAGCTAAGTTCTTCTTAGCTGTTTAGTTCATGCTTATTATATGACATCTCAAAAGAGTTTGATCATTATTGCAAAGCAACAAAATCCTTGACAATGGGATTTAATGTGTCTGGAATCCATTTGAGTAAAGCTATATAAGTCAAACTTATTCATGCTAGAAGATCAACTGTTTGCTATTGCTTTGACATAAATGGCTTTTTATCAAACAGAGATAAAGCTCTTTTATAACTTTTTTCTTCAGAGGTTTTTCTCTTGAATGTATGTTGGAATTTGCCAAATAACTTTTCATCTTCTCTTGAGATGACCGTGTTAAGTTTTGTGCTTGTTTCTGTTTCTGTGATTTTCTACATTTATTGATCTGTGTCTGTGGAACCATTTGTGGAATGAAATCTCCTTTTGTCATGATATATGATTTGTTCGTGAATTATTTCATTTTGCTTGCTAGTACTATGTTGAGGAATTTTGTTCTGTGCCCACTAGAGACTGAATGGTTGTTATATGATTTTTCTGTTTCATTGTTATTAAGATGGACTAGCAATCCACTTTGGAGATAGGTTTTTGTAGGGCATAACTGCTAAAAGACATAGGGCCTGCATGTGTGGTAGTGTCCTCTGGGTAGCTGGAGAGGAGAATGCCAAGCTTGAACCTAGACTGGACAAACTAGCAGGACTCTATCCTAATATTAATGATTTAAGGCAGCCTGGGGCAAATCTCATCTCAAGATCCCTGAGAACCATCCTCAGTGTTGCAAAAATAATAAAAATAGCAGTTATAAAAATAAAACAGCATCATTAGCATACTTTGTAATGTGATGACTTGCTGCTACTTCCCAATTATTCCAAATTAATATATTTACCCTTATGTCTCCATACTATTTACAGAACAGTATCCATGTGGCTTCTAAAATATTTAATATCTTCATAGAGGAGTTCAAATATGGCATTGTGCTACTTAGTGGCAAAGTGATTCATATATTTTTTATTGACATCTCAGACTTTGTCTTCTTCTAGACTAAGAGAGATTAAAGTTAGTGTCTTGTTTCTTTAGTTATGGTTACAAAATACACTGGAATACCTAGTTAGCAAATATGCAATAAAATTATATCAAGAACCTGCATAATATATGTATTTTATTGGATGTCAAATGTTTCAAACATTTCTAAAATCCAAAGTGAGAACAGCTAAAGATTAAATAGAATGATTGTTTTTGAGAACAAATTCATAATTAGGCAAACATGAACAACAAATATACAGGGTTGATCAGACAGCTCAGCGGAATAAGACACCTGCTTTGGCAGAACGCAATGGCCGGGTTTGATCCCTGGCATGCTGTGCAGACAAGGTCCCCTGATTGAGACTGGGCGTGCTGGTGCACATCTGTAATCCCAGCACTTGGGAAGCTGAAAACAGGAGAATCATGTAGGGTCTGATCTATGTAGTGAGACCCTGTACACCCTGTAGACTCTGCCCTAAATTCTACTGTTTTTGCTTTGTAACATAGCTGAGTTTAATTTCCATTCATATTTTCATAGCAGTTAGATACTGTAGATGTTAATCAGTGTCTCCAAAATGCTAAACAAATAAAATATAAGCATGTAATGTATATTAAATGCTTCCTACCTACATGGATAGCATCTTTTATGTAAATTCTTTCCCCTCTTTTTCAGTGAGTTCTTGCTTACACTTCAAGAATCAGCTTGAGTCTCACTGATAACACCCAACATGGAAACTCAGCCTGAGGAAATATCTAGGGCCACGGTCATGTCCAATCTCTAATCACCTGTATGTATGCACAAGATGGTTGATGGCTAGACAGCTAGTTTTCTTCAATGAAAATAAAGTTTTGTACTATTATGGTTTGGACAAGATATCATGCCATTATCTTATACTTTGACACCTCCTAAGAAGAAAACAATATACAATGCATCAACTACTATGACTGTCCTAGTAGCCTGTTTTCAAACTCCATCTTGCTGTTATCTTTTTGTGTCTTTAAAATTAAACAAGAAAATAGATCACACCTAATCCTATGGTTGAAGACTGAGATAACATATGTTGATTAGTTTGCAATATATTAAGCACTGTACAAATAAAAGTTGGTATACTTGAATGAATGAATGAATGAATATAACGAGAATGTATTCTGCTATTTTCCTATCAGTCTCTAAAAAAGTGCTTATTTTTACTTTTTTAGGAAAACTGTATGTTTCAAATTTAGGATGAACTTTGAAAAACCTTTGAATGAACACTCTGGAGAAAATATACAAATCCACCATATGTTCTACTGTTGTTTCTTTCTTTCTTTTTTTTTTTTTTTCTTTTCTTTTGGCAGAACTGGGGATTGAACTCAGATCCTTGTGCTTGCCAGGGAAGCACTTATTCTACTGAGCCATCTTCCTAGGCTCCTTGTTCTACTGTTTTTGTAGCTTATGATTCATGTGTCCAGAGATACTCATTGCAGACATAAACTCCATATAAAAGTATGCATAGTAGATATTCACAGTCAGAAACACAGAGTGTGCTGCATGAGATGCTGATGCAACATTTTCTGATTTCTAACCTCTTTAAACATATTATAATTATGTGTGATATTATAAGTTAAACATTTCAATAACAGAATGGTAAAATTAATTTTTAATATGGATGTTTGTAAAAATATGTTAATTGGTACATATGCAAAATTTCAATGAGGCATAGGCTCATTGAAAGCATATTACTGCTTAAAAGTTATGTACTACAATGTTAGGTACCAAGAAAGCTTATAAATAGAAATATTAATGAATATGTTTAATTTACAATAGGATATCGCACCTGCCTAACATATATACACTATATTTTAATGCCAAAGTACTTAAGTACTTTGGGACTTGCGTTGGAGGAAAGGAAAAATCATGAACAGGTGTTATTTTTACTTTTTATTATATCATTCTCTTGTGTCTTGCTTTTGGCTATCATCACCAACCAGATGTGTTTTTTATTTATCCTTTTAATTAAAAAGAAGTTTTCCATGTAATCTACAACTTTTCTTGGTTGCATACATAAGGAAGAAATATTAATTTACTACTAAATCACCATGACTAAAAATTACATACAGATTTAAAAGAGGTGGAATTAATAACATAAGTAGAATAAAATTCTGATAAGTTTTGGGTATGTTTTTTTCTAAGGATGAATTTATAGGGTAAATAAACACATTTAAAGGTATACACAGGTAACAGTAAAGTTACAATTTTTATGCTACTCTATGTCAACTTTTCAGTGGCAGATAGAACAGATTTTCAGAATAAAAATTTTCATACTAACACATGAAATGACTAAACATGGATACTTAAGGTGTGAATTTTCATTTAACATAATTCTTTTGTACTGAATTCGGAACTTTGGGAAAAATATATACACTCAATTGCAATTCTTAAACTTCTTGTTCTGATTAACTATAGATGATTTTGTCATTGTTATAATTGTATTCTCTCACATATTTACAAAATAGACAAACAAAAAGTGAATACATAATAGTCCTTCATAGTACAAAATGCAGACATGATATCTTGTCTAAACACTACTAACACAAATCTTTCTTCTCACTGAACTAAGAGAAATGTCTTTCCTAACTATTTGGTGTGTGTGTGTTTGCATGTGTGTATATGTGTTTGTGTTGTGTGTATATATATATATAATATATATATTTCACTACAAAGTGGTTCTTCATTTATATCCAACTGTTTTGTTTACTTTCATCAGAGATGGGTATTTCATTGCCATTCAAAAATGTAGGTGCATGAATTCTGCAAAATGATCCAATACAGTCCAGGGGTTCATAATAGTTTTAGGTAATCCATAGAACTGACAGTGTCAGAAATTGTTGATTTGAGCCTTCTACAGCTTGAAGACAACAATATGCAATGTATTAATTATCACAACTGTTCTACTAACCCGCATTGAAACTGTCAAATTGCCATTTTTTTCTCTATAAAATTAATTAAAAAATAAAGTAAAAAAATTAAAAATAAAAATATTAGTAACTGAAAAAGAAAAGTAAATACATGGTAAATGTAATAGATGTTAAGTATACTTTTTGATAAATTGATAGGAAAATAAATCTACTCCATAGGAAAGCCAAATTTAATAAAATAGTCCAAAATGGAGAAAATGTGTTTCATATATACAAATTAAATAGTTTGATTACAAAGATAACACTAATATGAAACCTAAGAAGAACAGACACCAAACCAAAGGTAAAAGAGAAAATATTTCATGGTAATTAGGAATATATTTTATCCCAAAGCATGAGCAAAACTATATTAAATTAAGTTAGGGGAGACTGAGATACCTGCATGAGTCCTTGTTTATGTGGGAGGGATCCCTAGAAGTTAAAGGGACAACTAAAGTGTAAAGGTTTTAACATATACTAGAAAACTAAATGCTGCTAAGACTACCAATGAGTTTACGTTGCTTCAATATACAACTTTTCCTCCTTCATTCTATAATGAAAATGACAGAGTAGCTGATTAGAGATAAGAGAGAAAACTTCCTTGAGACTCAGAGATGCATAGTTTATAGGGAGAAGAATAAGGATCACAGCTATATAAATATTTCTGTGTGGATGCAATCTTGTGTAAGATACACTGACCCATACATAAACTCAAACACACATTTCCAAACAATAAAAAGCACAATTTGGAGGTTCCCCTAAGCCCATCCTCCCATCTTGCCCTGAATATCACCAGGGGGATCTGGTAGGCTAACCCCGCTGCCCCAGCCATCCCACTGGAGTGCTCGTGAGCCAGCGCCCCTGTGCTCCCCTGAAGACTCCATGTGGAGACTTATCAGCCTTAGCGCCACCCACCAAGACTTACCAAAGGTGTTCTGCTGAGTCTGGCTGTCTGCTCTCACCCTGAAGACTGCCAGGGAAACCTGACTACCCCAGGGACCTGCAATGCCCAGTGCCAAATTGCCATCAAAAGAGACTTGCAGAACTTTGGACTGCATTCATCAACGGGTCCTTCTTGAACTGCAGCTTGACTCCACCCCTTAGCGAGGTGGGAGCCAAACTGAACTCGACATGGCAGGAGCTTTGGTGAGCCCAAGCTCTACCCACCACGTTCCTTAGAGCCTTGCTGACCTGCATCTGTCCACAAACCGTTGAAGCAGAGTCATGAAGAACATTGGGAGATTTAAAACATGACAGAAGGAGGGAACAAAAGGCAATCGTATGCCACTATTGAACTAAAGCAAGTCCAAGAAACAAGGTCATGGAAGAACTTGGAAGTCACTCACGGAACTTTCTAAGATGATAGCAACTGAAATAAAGAAAGAACTCTGTTGGGCAATTGAGGAAATCAGATAAAAATAATCTTTCAGGTAAAAAAACAACAACCAAGAAAGAATAGTTCAATATATCTAAGAAGACACAGGCAAAAAAAATAGATGGGGATAGGAAGATGAGGTATGCATTGAATGAATAATACAGAAAAGAATTAGAATGCATGCAACAGATTCAAACAGATATCCAGGACATTAAGAATTCCATTGAAAGCTGGTGAAACCACTTGAACAGAAGATGGAATTTCAGACCTTGAAGAAAGCACTGCACTAGTGAATATGAAAGGAATCATCTCTTAAAAATAATGAGAAATTGGGAAATAATAATACAGGTACTGACAGATGATGCAAAAAAAAATATAAGACTAATAGGTATCAATGAAAGGGCTGGAGTTAACACAAAAGACATAGAAATGTGTTTGCAGAAGTAGTAGCAGAAAATGTCCCAAGCATGGGGAAAGAATTGGATGTACTGCTCAGTGAGGTATATAGAAATCTAGCTAGCCATTTCAAAATTAATCTTCACTCAGACGCATAATAATCAAGATTCTAGAAACTGAGCAAAAGAACAGAAAATTGAAAGCTGTGAGAGAAAAATAAGATCACCTATAATGCAAAGCTCATCAGAATCACAGCAGATTTCTCAAAACAGACCATCAAGTCAAAATAAGTTTCGAGTGAGATATTTGAGGTCCTAAAAGAAAACAACTTTCAACCCAGATTAATGCATTGTGCAAAGCTATGAAATTTAATGGAGATAATACACTTCCACAACAAAGAACAGTGGAAGAAATTAATGACAATAAAACCAACCTTACAAAGAATGCTGACAGATATTTTTAGAAAGAGAAAAAGATGACCACAGCTTCAACAAAAACAGAAGAGAACTACCAAGCAGAGCAAAAAATTAAATGGAGAGGAAAACTAGGGATCCTACAGTAGGAAAAAAAACATGACAAAGATAAGCCAATAAATATATTATCACCACCGATATAAATTTCCTCAACTCACCAACCAAAATAAGCAGGCTGGCAGAGAATATGCTGCATTTAAGAAATACATTTATCTCAAAAAATTAATAAACTGAACATCAAAGGATGTAAACTAATACTGTATATGCCAACCACCCCCCAAATGATAGCTATTGAGGTTGCTGATGATGTCAGGTTCAAAACAGAGATAAAGAACGCCACTACATAGTTGTTTGTGAATAACTTCAAAAGGAAGAGATAACAATTATAATAATGTATGATCCAATGTAGGAACACCCAATTATATAACACAAAATTTAACAGACAGGAAACATCTAATGGGCAATAACACAATTGTATTAGGGGACTTTAACACTCCATTGGCATAAGCTGATAGATCAACCATGCACAAGATAAGAAAAGAAATAACAAAACTAAACTAAACAAAATTTGGAAAAATGGACTTAGTGGACCTTTGCATAGTTTTCCACCTAACAGTGCCATAATACACATTTTTCTCAGGTGCAGAAGGAATGTTCTCCAAAGTAGATCATGTATTATCAAATAGAAAATGCTTAACTAAAAAGAAAGGAATCAAAGTTATTGCATATGTATTATCTGAAGCATAGTGCAATGGAACTGGAAATTATTGACAAAAGAAACAGAAGAAACTTTATAAAGACATGGAAACTAAACAATACTCTCCTGAACAATCAGTAGGTCACAGATGAAATTAAAGAAGACATTGAAAATATTCACAATCAAACAAAAATGAAGATACAACTTATCAAACCAGTGTCATGCAATAAAAACTTTCTAAAAAGGGAAATTTATACCAATAAATTCTGACATCAAGAAACAAAATGACCCCAAATAAACAATCTTATGCTTTGCCCCTAAAACTCTTAGGAAAAGAAGAGCGAGTCATGCCCAAAGCCAAAAAAAGGCAAGGAATTATAAAGACCAGAGCAGAAATAAATGCAATAGAGAGGAAGAAATCAACACAAAGAATTAATGAGCCATGAGTTTTTTCCTTGAAATAATAAAAAAATTGATAAACTCCTAGCCAACCTCATTAAAAAATGAAGGAAAAAATTCAAACTCATGCAATGAAGAATGAAAATGGTGGAATCACTACAAACTCAATAGAAATTCAGAATGTTATCAATACCTATTTCCAAAATCTTCACTATCACAGGATGGAAAAATACAGAAGAAATGGACAGATTCCTAGATGAAGATGAAGTACATAAACTGCATTAGGAAGATATAAAAATTCTGAATGACCCAATATCAGTCAATGAAATTGAAAAGGTGACAAAAACGTCTATGAACAAAGAGAAATTCAAGTCCTGATGGATTCCTGCTTAATTCCACAAGAAATTTGGAGATTTCATACTAATACACTTCTCAAACTCTTCAATGAAACTGAAAAGGAAACAGTTCTCCTAAACTCATACATTGAAGCAAGTATTAGCAAAACCAGAAAAGTACCCAACAAAAAAGTCAAGTATAGATCAATCTTCCTAGGGAACATAGATAAAAAATTTCTGAATAAAATAAAAGCAAACAGGATGTAGCAAATCATCAAGAAGTTTGTACAACACAATCAAGTGAGGAATGTGGGGAAGGTTTCATATACATGTGTCAGTTACTCTTCTCTCATTGCTTGGACAAATATCTGACACCAAAAATGAAGGAAGAAAGGTGCGTTTAGTTTACAATTTCAGCACTTATGCAGTGGGCTACAACACAGAGCAGCACATGGTGGAAGGCAACCTGTCATGATGGTGACAAAGAGCAAGAGAGAAAATGGGAGGAGTAGCAGAAAAATGGCAATAGCAAGGAAGTCTGTCTACCTTAAACTGCATTCAGCTATCTGCCAAAGGATGGGGGAAGTACTCATACCCATAATCCCAGCAACAGCAAGACCCATAATCCCAGGTGTGGTAGTGAATTAATCTCAAATTCTAGCAGTCCCTTCCCCATGACTGCATTAGGCTTTGAGGGGACAACTAGCCACAAGCCATGACAATATGCAAAAACCACAAATGTAATACACATCAACAGAGCCAATGATAAAAATCACATGATCATCTCAAGAGATGCAGAGCAGCTCTTGACAAAGTCCAGCACCCATTCATGATAAAAGTACTACAGAAAATCAGAACAGATTTGAGGTCTTTACCTCAAACTGATCATAGCCATCTATGACAAAAACCACAGCCAAGGTCATGCTAAATGGACAGCAATTAAAAGCCTTCACTTTAAAATCAGGAGCCAGACAAGGACACCGGTTACCACTCCTGTTCAGTGTAGTTCTGGAAACATTAGACAGCACAATTAGACAAGAGAAAGAAATGAGTAGAACAATGATATAAAGGAAGAACTGCAAATTATCATTTGCAGATGACATGATACTGCATATAGAAGTCTCTAAAATCCCATTAAGGGACAAAGTGACTAAGCAACTAAGTAGGTAGCAAACAGGATGTAGCAATCATCAAAAGTTTATACAACGCGACCAAGTGAGCCTCATTCCCGGAATGCAGGGATGGCTTATATATGTGTCTCGGTTACTCTTGTCTTTTTGCTGGGACAAATATCTGACACCCAAAATGAGGGAAGGATAGTTCATTTAGTTCACAGTTACTGGAGGTTTCAGTCCATATTCAGCTGGACCCCAAAGACTCAGTAAGAGACCAAGTGACTAGGAGACTATGTACATAGCAGGTTAGTGATTTCTTTTGATGTGAAGAAACTTTTCAAAAAAAATGAGATCCTTGTTGTTGGATTTTTTGGAGTATCTCCTATGCAGTGTAGTTTTTGTTCATGAATCACCTACCCCTATATCATCAAGGTTTCTATCTACTTTCATTTCCAGAAAATTTATTGTTTTCTGTTAGCAGTTATACAAGTGAAAGAAATAAAAGTAACAACAATTAGAAAAGAAGAAGTGAAATCAACATTATTTGCAGATGACGTGATACTGTACATAGAAGAAACCAAAAACTCCATTAAGAGACTTGGTGATTTTAATAACAAAATTCAGTAGCATAGCAACATACAAAGTCAACACTAACAATTTAATAACATTTCTATACATAAACAGCAAGCATACCAACAGAGAAAGTATAAAATCCTTGCCTTTCATGATAACACCCCAAAAATGAAATACGTAAGTCCCTCTGACAAAGAATATAAAAGATTTATATTGCAAAAATTATAACACTCTGAAAGAAGAGATCAAAGAGCATTTCTTAAAATGGAAAGATTTTCCTTGGTCCAGGACAGTAAGAACCAACATATTGAAAATGGTCATACTTTCAAAATTGTTATAAAGATTCAATGCAATCCCCATTAAAATACCAATAGTGTGACTCACAGATATAGCAAAAAAAAAAAAATCCCAAAATTCATCTGGAACCAGAAAAGACTTGATATAGTAAAAGCAATCTTGTGTAACAAAGGAAGAACAGATATTATTATCCCTGACTTGAAATTATATTACCAAGGCATTATGATAAAATTAGCATAACACCGGCAAAATCATAAAACAGAACTGGAAATCAGTGTAACAGAGTAGAAGATTCAGAAAAAAATACAAACATACTCAGCTACCTTATCTTTGAAAAGGGGACAACATGTTTACTGAAAGAAAGATAGCCTGTATAACAAATGATGCTTGAAAAACTGGCATTCTACAAACCAAAAGCTTAAAATAGATACATACCTATCATCATGTATGAAATTACAATCAAAATGGATCAAACACATAAGTATTAAGACTGAAAGAGTAAGTCTTCTGCAAGAGAAAGCAGGTAGAAACTGTATGCAGAATGGTTTAGGTAGAATTCATGAACAAATATCAAATCACATGGGAAATACTTCAAAGAATCAATTATTGGAATATCATGTTTTGAAAGCTTCTTTATTCAAAGGAAAACTCTGAAAGAGTAAAAAGAAAACCAATAAATTGGAAAAATTGTAGCAGACTGTCCTTCAGACAAAGGACTCCTATATATATAGAACATAGGAACAATTTTTAAAAAGTCAGGCCTCTAAAATTCAAAGAGCCAATTCAAAAATGGGCTTCTGAGATTAATATACACTTAACAAATGATGAAATACAAATGGCAAATAAATATATGACAAAAATGTTCAACATTGTTAGTCAGTCAAGGGATGAAAAGTGAAACACCACCTGATGTCAGAAAGAATTATTATCATTAAGAAGTCAACCAATAACAAATGCTGCAGAGGCTGTGGGAAAAAGGAACCCTTCTCCACTGTTGGTGGGACTACTAGATGGTGAAATCAGTATGGAAATCAGTTTAGAGAGTCCTCAAAAAGTAGGATTTGAGGGGCCATTCAACCCAGCTGTTCCCCTCGTAGGCATGTTTTTCAAAAACAGCTGAAATTATCATACCATACCAATATATGTGCCCCATTTTTAAAGTAGTGCTATTTGTCATAGCTAAATCTTAGAAACAACTCAGATGTGCATCAACAAGGAAGGGATACCAATTTGAGGCTTTTGTATGTAAATGAATGTAGTTAGAGACTATATTTGTAAGTGAAATAAATCAGATTTACATATTCAAATATCATATTATCTATCTAGTGTGAGAACCTGAAAGAATAATTAAAATATTTTTTTTCATTTTTTAATTTATGTAGTTGGTACAGGGCCTTACCTACATAGCTCATACTCATATTAGTCCTCCTATTTCAGCCTTCCCAGCACTGGAATTATAGGAATGCACTACCATGCCTGTTCTCAGTGGCAGGCTTGGCATGTGGTACCGGGGATCAAACCCAGGTCCTTGTACTTGTGAGGCAGGTGTTCAGACCACTGAGCTACTCCAAGAATAATTAAAATCTTAAAGTACCATGAAAGGAAAATATTTTGTTAAATGGGGAGAAAAATTGAAATGAGGAAAAGTCAAATTAAAGGGAAAAGGATAGACTTAGGTATGTAAGAAGAATAGTTTGCCTAATTGTATTGTAGATTTCTCCTGGTTTTTTGAAAGGATAATTTAATGCTTAATTTGTTTTTTATTTTGTTCTTATATTTCTTTTCTTCTTTTCAATTTCTTACAATGTTTTTTTTTATTATTTTATTTTGTTTTTTCTTTAAATGAATCTTACATGTTTATATCTGAAAACCTAAGCAACAAGTTTGAATATAGTATCATATAATAGGGCAACTATTACTAAATTCCTATTACTTTGTTTAGTGAAATTTTGTATCATTTTTAATGCTCTTTTCCCATCACTAATTTATGTTCTTTAAAAAAAAAGATTTTAAAAACACCCAGAATTTTCTTTCCTCTGAAGATAACACATTGGTTTCTAATGTTTTCAAAAGGCATAGAAAATAGAGTGAGGAAAACTTATGACACAAAGTTTCTAAAACCTGCAACACTGTGTCATTGTACAGACTCAGTTCCTCTTCGTCTACCTCAGTCTTTCTGCAATAACAAAAGCTGTGCTTAAAGCTGGGTGGACCTTTAGAGTGAAATTAGATGTGTTTTTGTTGTTCCTATACAGTGGTTCTAATTTATCATCTTACCTTGAAAAACATCAAAAATTCATTTCAATATGTAACTTCTTCAGGCTCAGGTTTTGCATTAGATATGTTGTGCTCCTGTAGAACCTTTTTCGAGGTAAGAATGTGCAAGACACAAGATTTAGTTTTTTTTTTTTTTTTTTTTTTTTTTTTTCTAAAATAGCACAGCCTTGAAAAACACTTATGCGATACAGTCAAGAGACTTTGGGCGAGGTTCAATTGAAGTCTGTCAGGAAATGAAAGAGAGTAGAGGGAAAACTCATGAAATGAACTCAGTTTAATTGGAACTCTCAAATATTGCTATGCTAGTCTCACTGTTGTAATATTTCTATTGAATAAAATAAATGTAAGACAGAAGTACATTATGAAATACAATATAATCTCACTCCCATAATGATCTTATTTTATTTCTTTCATTTAGGTATATATTTCTTACAAGACATATAAAACTCTGTTTAAGCATTCATAGAAGCCCTATGCTTTTCTAGTTTTTCTATAAATTTTCTTTAGCACAACTTCAGGAATAGTCATCTGATTTAACAATATACTGACTATATTTGTAACACAGTATGAGCTCTGTTTTTCCCAAAATTATTTCACTAAAAAATTCCTTCTTTTGGAAGAATTCAGGTGACCATGTAAGTAATTCTTTCTTTGTTTGTTTTGGTTTTCTTTGCATTGTACACTAGTGAATTTCAGTGCCCTAGTTCTATGAAGATTAAAACCATTATTTCCTAGTTGCCTAATAAAATCAGTAGATCAGTTGCAGACTTCTATCTTTAGGAGCTTATTTTCTAAAACCACTGCTGATTCATACATTTTATGTTTTATCTTTTCTTTCACTCATTAAGGTTTCAAGAAAACAAAACCTTAATGTTGGATAACACTTATTTCTGGTGTTTATTTCATCATTGATTGACATTGTTGTAAACATTTTATAATTTCTGCAAAGAGAATTATTTTTCTAATACTTGACTATGAAATAGATAAATTTAGGATAATTTTGGATTACTCTGAGACTTGCCCCATTATATTAACGATCACCCCATCACTGTCACAATGTTTATATTACAAGGGTATGGGTGTATACACTGGTGTATGTGGAAAATGATACATACTAGAATATTTAGTTTTAAAGAAAACAGAAACAATTTAAGTGTATATCAACACTAAGTCTAATTGATTGGAAAAATATGAAAAACTTTTGCTCTCTTTTATTGGAATCTAACTCCTGTCAAAATTTGAGCCGATCATCACTTTCTCCTTTTTCTTCCCAAATGGTGTTAACAACTTTGCGGTGCACCCTTAGTTCAGTATCAGAATAGATGCATATTGGTGTGGAATATCCAGGTGCTCCTGAGCATTCACTATTTTTCTTTTCTCTCTAAATTACCATCAAGTAAACGTGTTTCCAATCACTTTTGATGGCCCTTCTCTGTGAATAGGAGAATATAAAGATGATTAGCAATAGTGTGAAGGGATTTAAAATAACGCAAATGCCTTTTGACTTGGCCATTTTATACCTAAGCCAAAAGTGACTTGCACAAGCAAACACCTTGTCTACAACTATTTATCCATAGGGAAAAAGATAGCACCTACTTGACAGTATAACTATTCCAAAATTGAATAGAAACGTCTAAAATAGAACTATAAAATGCATTTTTGGTTCTTTTTTTTCTTTTTTGCAGAACAAGGGATTAAAGTCAGGCCCTTGTGCTTGCCACGGAAGTGCTTATTCTACTTAGCCACCTCCCCAGCTCCAATATAAAATGCAGTTTTAAAAGTACATGTTTACTCAGGAAGATAAAGATTTGCCTAAAGTATATCAAATACACATAAAAATAAGTTATACAAAAACGAATTTTGAAAATATATTTTAAATATTAAAGAGTAAATGACACAAGCCACAGGATATATATACATATACAGGAATACTCTGTAACAAGAAAACCCACATAGAAGTATTCTGCCATAAGACTCAAAAAAAGAGGTAGGTATAAGTATAGAAAGCAGAAAGAAGAACTATGTAGATGAAGAACATAGAAGATGCAGCAGAAATTGGGTATATAGGAGCCCTGGCTGCTAGGAAATGGGAATATTTATTTCAAACCAGAAGATAAAAACTTCCATTGAAAAGCAACATAGAGTGCCAAAGTATAAATAGAGAGAAAAAAAGCAATGGATAAAATACATTTTGATCCAATAAAAGTGTAGTGAGTGCTTACAAAAAGAAAAGTTGCTTATCTTAAGGATTTTTGTTGTTGTTGTTTTTTTTTTTTTTTTTTTTTTT
>PVKA01025329.1:0-33083 GCA_004027165.1 Ctenomys sociabilis
CTTTCGTCGCGGATCCCCGAATTTTTCGGAGGACTTACCGGTGCACCCCCTGACCGTGGAAAGTTCTGGGCTGTCGTTGACCACTCCGCAGGAACACAGGCTCTGCTTCCCCGTACGGGCCACCACTTGTCGCGCGCAACCTCGCCGGCAAGGAAGACGCGACAACCAGCTCTTCTTTCCACGGTTTATTCAGGACCCCAATACAATACTATTTATCCTGCTAGCTAGCTTTCTTGCTTTCTCCTTTCTCCTTTCTCCTTCTCCTCTCTTCCTCCCGACTCTCTCTAGGGGAAGCCTGCTCATGGCTTTTGAACCAGTGGGCGTCCAACCCCGGAGTGCCACGTGGGCACAGCCGATAGGTCCAGGTACACGGAAGCAACACCCTAGTCCTTAGCCTTAGCCAAAACGAGAAGTTATTTGCTATGGAGAGCATCCACCCCCAGGTGAGGATGAAAGAGGAAGCCAGCGCCATCTTTAAGGTGTGGCTGTGTCTTTAAGGCGTGGCTGTGTCTGTGTCTTTAAGGCATGGCTACTCGCAGCTCTCTACAGCCATCAAATGTAAGGAAAGGATGATAGAAGGAAGATTGGATAAAGAAACCAGTTTAATGATGGTGAAGAAATTTGGGAAGTGCCCATTTGTACTATCCTGTTCTTAATGTCAGGAAGCAGGTGAAACATTGCTGAGCAAAGAATAAACAGCAGAGTTTGGGCTGCTACCCATTGCCAAGACTGACAAACTACTGCTTTAAACACAGCAAAAGACAATCCTACAAAGGATACACTAGTAAATTCTGAGATTAACCCAAAGTCTATGTTCTCAACAATGCAAATTATAAATTATGAACTCTCGAGGGCCTCTTTCCTAAAAGGGCCACCAGAATCATCAGAAAATTAGAAATTTCTCCACATCAACGTGACAAAAAAACCAATCATTAGGATTCATAGTTTGCTAAGAAATAATACCCTTCATTTAAAAGGGAGTATCTCATACATATATATATATTATTTCTTTCTCTATATATACATATATTAAACTTTTTTCCTTTATTGTTTTATTTAGTTATTTTTTCTTAATTTCTTTCTGTATATCTTTTTCTCTCTGTTTCCTTCCTTCTCTCATATCTTCTTCCTCCTATTTTTCATTTCTTTTTTATATTTTTTATTTTAAAGAAAATGAAAATAATAAACTGAACATTAGAGAGAACATCAAATCCTAACTGATAGACCATGAGGGAACAATAAACATTAGAAACAATACATAATTTCAAAGAACAAGATGATAGGCATTCAATAATGATTGTTATATTTCATATTCTTGTCTTCAAAATAGTTGTACAGTCACCAGTGTCAGCCATTCTGATCTCACCATGGCCAGGGTGAATTTCCATGCCAGCTGCCCTTGAGCTTGGCCATTTCAAAAGGAAAACCCAAATTTAAAATCTCACATATGTTAGGGTTGATCATGGAATGTCAAACTCAATGATGATGTGTTTCAAAATTACATTTATAACATGTTTAAATATTTGCAAAGAGAATCACAAAACATAGAATTTGTCTATGAAATGGTCATTTTTTTTGCAAAGCTTAAAGTCATTTATCACAGAATAAAGTCAGAATAATGTGCTCTCTACATACATCTGATAGCAAATAAAAACCATGTTCCACATATTAGCTATTGTCTTGCACCTTTGTCATGAGCAAGGGTAGTGAAGTAGCTTGTTACAGCAAGATTTTTCAAGAAAGGAGAGGACAGAAACAAAAAAGAAAAAGAATAGGAAAATACTAAACAGAAAGGCAGAAGTGCAAGAAGGAAAGGCGCAGAGAGGAAGCAATAAAAAGGTTCCGTGGAGGAATGGAAGCAAAACAAAACAAAAACAAGTGTTTTCACAATTTTTATCATGGCAAATAGCTCACCAAGGCCCATGTACAGAATTTACTAAATATAGAATGTATTAGAGGCATGTAAGTAGAATAAGATCTTCACTTTAGAGCCCTATAACTGGATAAACCATTTCTGATATAGGAGCAAAATTATCTCAATTGTGAAAGCTTTGTTTTCAATTAATGAAGGTATTCATGACTTTGACCACATTAGTGAGATGTGGTCATTAGGTGATGCTGCACTGCTTGTGGTTTCCCCTGACTCACATCATGAAGATGGCATAAAAAGGCCCTGCAGACAGGGAAATCCAGACGTTAGACACCTACTTCCTGGTTCTCAACAGAGCTGTCCGCTCCCGACACCATGTGTTACTATGGCAACTACTATGGAGGCCTGGGCTATGGCTATGGTGGCCTAGGCTATGGCTATGGCTGTGGCTATGGTTGTGGCTGTGGCTATGGTGGCTATGGTGGCTATGGCTATGGCTGTTGCCGCCCCCTGTGCTGTAGGAGATTCTGCACCTACGGCTTCTACTGAGGAATCAGCACAGCTTCTTAGCCTGTTGGATATACCCTCCTGTTTTACTTCATCTCTATTTTGTGTTATGATAAAATTTCAAATGTCTTCAAAGCACAAACAAAATACTAAACTACCTGAAGAAGAAAAATTCAACTTATCATTTTAATTTACCAATATGAACTGGATTATGTGATAGTTTGTAGGAAACATTTTGCATTATTTTTATAATACTATATAAAATGTGATCAGACTTTGCTGTCAGTTTTTGTATAATTAAAATGAATTATTTAATAAACTGTATTTTATTATAAATTTTGGTTTTTGTTGTTCTAAATTGTGGGTTTCATGTATAAGTTTATGTATTAGGGTGAGATTAGTCACAGTATTTGCTTTTGGTGTTGTGGAGAGAAAGAGAAAAGGGGAACTAGGATAGTAGGGAAGGAGAAAAGAAGCACTTTTACCATAAATAATGATCTAAACTGAACAGATGAGAATCTCAGTTCTTTCTCATATGTCATGCATATTTGGGTCTATATATATTAATAAATATGTTATCTGAAAATGGAAGGAATAAAGCTGATACTAAAACTTCTACAGGGAAACAAGCAACTCTGGGAAAATATGTAATGACAGGTTAAATAGATTATGAGTAAGCATGAATCTAGACTTTCATGCAAATGCCATATATTACAATAAATAAAATAATCATGTTAACAAAAAGATAAACCTTGTCTTTACAGACAAATAAATAAATAAGTAAATTTAATTTTTTAATTATGAATGGTAAGAAATTTCATTTATTTTGAGAGAAGGTAATTGCAACAAAAATATCGACATTAAAAAATTAAATACAATCACTGAAATATAGAAATGAATTTTAATTGTAAGCATATGGCAATATTTACTTTTCAGGTTTTCCTACCTAGGAAATGAAGTACAAAACCAGAGTACCATAAAAGCAATAAAAATACCTAGATCTAAGTCCTTAAGGTTATACTAGAAAAATATTGTTTTAGTTACTTTTCTCATTGCTGAGACAGAATACCCAACACCTAATGTTAGAGGAGAAAAGATTTGTTTGGCTTGGAGTTTGTAGGATTTTCAGCCCATGGTCAACAGATTCTAAGGCAAATTAGCATGGCAGAGGTTGTTGCACAGGAAAGAAGCAGGAGCCGGGGAAGGACACATACTGCTGGGGCACGCTGAACTGACCAAGCTCTCCTGCAGGTCAGGTTGCCGCTGAGGCACAAATGCTCGGTGGATGAAGTCACTGATGAGCCTGGAGCCTGTGACCAAATCATCTTCCCAAAGCTGTTTCTCAGAATTAATGAGGCTTGTGGAACATTCTAGATTTGATGCGTCAACACAAGTGATGCCAGACACACTTTGGATGGAGATTTTTGCCCGTATGTCTATATTTCTCTACAATGGTTCTTCGCTTTTTCATGGAGAAGATTCCCTATACGCTCCCAATGTGAAGAGAGGCTTCAGAAGACTTAGAGTCCGTGTGTAACTTTAGTGAAATCCAGACTATCTAGGTCAAATCTCAGTCAACAAAATAAAACAGTAATAAAGAAGTTGCCACCTGCCTAGCCTGCCCTACCACCAGGCCTGATGCGCGGGCCTCAGAGCTGCAGCGCGTGGAGCCCTCCTGCGATCCCAGCTATGGGGCGGCTGAACACAGGAGTGAGACCCTAAGCAAAGTACATTAATAAAAGAAATTATAAGAAATTCAAAAAATGAAAAACATCAGAATAGAAAGAAAAAATTGGAAGCATTAATTTTTTTATAAAATATATAAAGTTAACATACAAAAAGTATCCTCTGGAAAACCTGATCTGATAGACAAGACCTGATTTTATCTAAGGACAGTGGAACAATGTGGCAGAATTTTACTAACAAAACGATCGTTTAAAGTCTTACAGTATATAGTAGTTTTAGGTTTCCAGAAAGGCAGCAGAATGTAAAAAGAACTACCATATAATCTCTTCCCAACATTATTGTGCAATATTTATTGCAACTTATGTATTTATAGTGGTACATTATCATTATCTGAAGTCTATAATGTTTGCTTTGTGTTGTGTATTCTATGAAAAATTGATTAGCAACAGCCAGAAGAAATATGGTATCACACAGAATATTTCCATTATCCTGAAATCATCTATTGCTTTAGCTATTTGTTTTTTCTCAATGTCACAACACCCATGAATAACCTTCAACAATATTATTGATTAAAAAATTGGATCATGTTCATGTGTTACATAACTAGCACCATTCACTATGTACTCATTTCAAAAGGTTTCTTCATCATAGCACCAGACATTCCCACCTTCCATATCTTTCTTACCTTAGTAGTTATTTCTTTGTGTTGCCAAAAGAATACTCAATTCGCAAGACATACTACATTTCACAAACTCATGTCATGTAGGACAATGTGACTGGTTCTAACTTTAGATAATTTCAACTAGATTCCATATGTCTTTATGCATAGGCATTCATATAGATGCACATATTCAAAGCCTTTAGTTAAATACCAAGCAGTGCATTTGCCAGATTGCAAACAAAAATATGTTTCACTTGTATAAAACTGGTTCATGGTCTTGCAAAGTAGCTGTACCATTTGGTGTTACTTTCTGGGAAAAACAAGTAATCTATTGCTCCAAATATTTGTCAATATTTAATTTTTTTCAGTGTTTTGTATTTTTGCCAAGAGATAAGAGGTCTATTATTATCTTTTGTTATAACTTACAGCTTCTTTTCAGAACACGTTGTTTAGCAGTTTTCATATGTTCATTTATTACCTATAATGTTCTTTGTGGTCTGTTTAGATTGTTGCCTGTCGAGAGTTATTTGTTTTATTATTTCTGAGAAAAGTTTTCATCTTAAAGCTACATGATTTGCCAGCAGGGATCCTGATATTGTAACAAAGTAATCTTGGATAGAAAGACTTCATTTCACCTTATGAATTAAGAAAGTCTAAAATATTTTTTGAGAACAGTGATTAATTTCTTTTCACAGGATACTTACTAGCCACCAAATTCAGGGCCAAATATGTACACTAATGTTAAAAACATCAATGAGAAAAATATGAAAAAAATTCCTTCAAAATGAGGTTGAATCATTCATCATAGTTACAACACTTTTGAGAAAGTCTTCTCTGCCACATTTTTCTCATGATGGTTTTTGTTGCCTTCATGATTTTGCAAAATTGAAATGCCCTCATAGGATAAGATTGGAAGGGCTGGCCAAATAGCTCAGCAGATTAAAGTACCTGCAAGCAGGCATGGGATCCAGGAGTTCGTTCCCCAGGCCTTCCATGCTGGCCTTGCTCCAGGTAATCCCAGCTCTTGGGAGGCTGTAAACAGGCAGATCACTACAAGTCTTATCTATTAGTGAGACCCTGAACACCCTGTAGACCCTTCACTAAAATACAAAGAAAAAAAGATTTGAAATACAAATTATTCAAAATAGAAGATTAAGTTATATGACTTCCATAAGTTCTTAGCAAACTGTTGAATATGCAATCAATACTATATAAATATTAAGAGAATGGATTAATAAGATGGGCAAAAATATTCAGATTTCCATGTTGCTTCATTAATTAGCATGCACAGAATTAAGATTATTCAAAAATTTCTATTTAGCAATTTCTACTATATTGAGTTCAGATTTAAAATTTTGGTGACTCAAGGAACTCTTTGTCTTCTTATGTATGAATTGGGGTGAAGGATTTCTGATAGGAATCTGAGCCCCTCACCTAGGGGCAGGATGCAGTGACGCTTACTGAGAATCATTTCTGCCTTTCTTAGGATGTGACAGAGCAAATGATCAGATTGAAAAAGACTGACATTGAATTCTTTCCTTTTCAGCAACTTGTGCAAAAAAAAAAACAAAAAAAAAACAAAATCTATTTTACTTTATGCAATTTTAAGTATGAAAACAGTAATATTTGAGTCATTTTTTAAAATTAATTTTATTGAGAAAAAATTGCAGTGAGACAGCTTCAAAACAGGTTGGTAGGGAGAGTTACAACAATTAATACATTGCATATTGTTGTCTTTGTAGTAGTCATTCATAGCACAGGATGCAAATATGATGTTCTGTCCAAACATTATGAGTACACATTTTTCTTCTTATTGAATTAAGAGAAAGTAACTACATATCTATCTTAACTATTCCGTATATGCAGATGCAACACGGTCCTTCATTTATATCACCTTTTTTATTTAATTGTCAGAGATGGGTATTCCATTGCCATCCAAATATTGTAGGTGCATGAATTCAGCAAAATATTCCAATATTACAGTAGTCCACAGTAGTAGTGAGTTATCCACAGGACTGGCAATGTCTGAAGAAGCTGTTGACTTGAGCCTTCCACAGCTCAGCATATTAACATGGCTTCACTTTTCATGCCTCGTTTCTACACTTTTCTGCTGGATGTTTAAGACCAAGATAAAGCAAGACTTATATAACAAAAAATGTAACTTTTTTTTTTTTGACAAGGTCAGTCAAGTCCCCTTGTGACTTATCCTGAAACCCTGTAACAGCACTTTGTAGATCCTTTGTCAGTGTCAGCCATGTGGATGAGTCATGGCCATTGCTTGACCAATTTGTTCTCTTTGAAAGCCTGAGAGAAAATGCAAGTTATACTCAGATGAGAAAATAGAGCACCATATGTGACCTTTTCATGTCATCCCAATTGAAGTATCTATCAGGCTCACTAAAGGAGATTATATATACACAATATATCTATTATATAATATATATAATATATAATATATATAATATATATTATATAATATATATATTGCATATATAATATTTTCTATATGTAGTATGTTTGTAAAGCTCTATTCAATTTGTACATTTCTAATGTAAATATTAATATTAACATACTGGTTACCCTGAGTTTTCTAGTTACTCTTCATCCTTTCTATAATTGATTATATACAAGTCTTTAAAAACACTAACAAGTTTGTTTGTTAATGTCCCTATCTTTTCCAACTGTTGCCCAACTGTCTATTGGGTATATATATATATATATATATATATATATATATATGCTTATACACATGCACAAAATGCACATACCACATACCTTTCTGATCCTTTTAGTGTTATGATGGAATGAGAATAAGTTTTAAATTCACTATATTGAATTATTACCACAATTTTTCTCTTTATCCTTTTGTAGAAAAGCAGAAATGCAAACTTATTTTGTTTACTTATTTATGTAATTTTCTAAAGTTTTAGCATTAGATGTAAAATTCATGATGAATTGATTCTTTTGATACAGCATGAAATACAGTAAAATTTATTAAATGGTGTTTTTCAATAACTGTTTAGAAAGTTTATATTTTTCTCTCACTGTTCTGAACACTCATATCTGGACACTTCTTTTTCTTCCTCGATGTCTTCGTGCATTCCATTTCTTAACCTCAGGTAGGCTAACCTTCTAGGTAGTTATTCTTCAGCATTGTTTGAATACATTAGTCTCCTTGACCTTTCTATAAAACATGCAGAATCACCTGGTCAGATTTTACCAAAGTATAAAAATTAACAAAAATATCTCTGATGTGTCACTCATTATCAGATTAAGAATTTTATTTACCAATAACGATCATCACTTCAAGCTGATTTTCAGTTTTATTAAATGTCTTTGCTACTCTCTAGAAATAAAATTTTGTTTGGCCTGTTTTGATCACACTGACTGTTTAGAAAGTTTCTTGCACCAGAAAATTAACTTGAATTTTAAAATAATTTCCAACTTAATGAAAAGTTACAAAAGCACTGCAGAATCCCATTTTATTCAACAAATCATTTGAGAGTTAGTTTTACACACGGTGGCTCATTGCTCTGGAATACTCTCAAGGTCAATCATTCCTTCCTTTTTGTGGAGGACACTTTCCTCCACAGTCGTGAAACCACCATCAAAGTCAAGAGAGGCACTGTGATGGATTGTAACACCTAACTTCTGACCACATTCAGTGTCTCAATAATATGTTTTATAGTTGAAAATTTCAACATAGATTGTACATTATATTTAGTTATTATGTTCTATTAATTTTCTATAATCTTGAATAGTTCTGGTATGTTTCATTTTCTTAACATTTACAGCTTTGAAAATAATGGACTAGGCATTCCCTAGTCCCCTGGTTTGTACTTCTCTAATTTTTACTCATGGTTAGATTTAGTCAGTGTATTTCTTACAGAAATATTGTAGCAATGACATGTTTTCATTATTCTTTTCCAGGTAGTATATACTTGTGAATTATTATAAGATTAAAAAATTCTCTCTAATTGATTGTTGTTGGCATCTGTTTTTATCTACTTCAAAAATTTACTTGACCAATTTAGTATTGAAAAGCATTTAGCACTGTATTATTTTGACTCTATGTAAATGTTCCATTACCCGCCAGGTATTCAACCATTACTTTTAGCATCTAGTGCTTTCTGGGATGAACTGATTATTAGAACAATGGTTATCAGATGCTGATTTTTATCAATATATTGTTCTTCCTTTATTCATTAGTTGGTATTGTATAAGGAATCATTTCCAACTTCCTATTTCAATTATCTATTTAAGTGGTATATTTTGCATTATTTTTTCTACTACGTGAAGAAAGATTATCCATATTCTTAGTGCAGATCTGTGAGCTAATTTTCCCCACAGGAGAAATAATTCTGCATTATATTTTGAAGGACATTTTCATAAAATGTAAATTGATGCAGAGCTATATTTCATTTTCATCAAAGAAGATGATCTTTAACAACAAGACAAATGATTTTACGATTTTTGACATAATAAAATAGTATGTTGAATCAATTTGTACATATACTCTTCCAGTCCTGCTACATGACACCTTGTGCATATGATTGCTTTGATAAAGTTTTAAGATTTGGTTAAAGCAGTATAATGACTTTATGCATATTAAGCATAAAAGGATTTAATATTGCAAAGCAAATGAAAAAGGGCAAAGAAACAAAAGTAAAGATAAACCACTATGATCTCTTAAGTTCAATGTTACTAAGAGAGAGAGAGAGAGAGAGAGAGAGAGAGAGAGAGAGAGAGAGAGAGAGAGACACTTAAAGAGCCAAAACAATTTGGCACTGAAAATCACAGCTGATTGCAATATTCAAGCAGTTTGCTTCAGGGCCTATAATTTAACCCCTCACTCCCTTGCTAAAAACATGTGTTTTTGCTTATGCAAAGACAATAATATACAGTCTGCCAGCTCTCTGGGTCACTTGCTTTCCCAGGAACATGTTATTGACAGTATCTAAAGGGAGACCATCCTAGGTAGTTACCTGGTAAGCACAGATGCCTATAAGTGGGATATAACAAAGACAAAAAGAGGAAAGAATGGTGCTTAGTGGACAATACAAAATACAGTATTTAATATTTCACTCAAACATATTATTCTCCTTTATTTAATTTTTACAAAACAACTATTTTTCTAGTACTGGGTTATACAATCAAGGCAAAGAATATATCAGTTGCTAAATGTAGACTATTCATTGCAAAAGAGAAAATGGAGTGTTAACATGCTAACGAAAATATCCAAACCCTACACAAATGGGAAGCTTCCTCTGTAGAAAGCAACACTGCCTTGAATAGATGGCTCCAATCAGCCTAGTGCAAGGCAAGTGTTTTGGGTGTTTTCTGCCCCCTTATGCTACACCCAGAGAGCCTTCGAATGTCCTGCAGGAATGCTGGGTCTAGAAATAAGGAATGTAGGAAGACCTCATACTAATACTTGGGTATGAACTAAGCTACCATCAGTATCCCTATATTGGGCAAGGTTTCCAACGAGTGTGGCATATGAATTGGCAGTGTTGTATATCCACCCAAAGGACTGGTACACTTTTAAGAAAAACCTAGCAAACCACTTCATGGTAAATTGTGTTGCTTAATGCTACCTCAACTAAATTAAGGTAAGAACAAGGAACAATAATAAATGACAAGAACAAGTGCTGCTATGGCAACTGCAATGTTTGCCTGATCTATGGTTATACTGGCCTAGCCTGTGGCTATGGCTATGGTGGCTATCGTTGGCTGTTGTCACCCCTTGTGATGTAGAAGACACTGGTCCTAGGTTCCTACTGCGGAATTTCCACAGCTGGTCAGCCTTTTTTATTGAAATTACCTCAAGTTTTCTCCATTTCAGAAATTTCTAAATAGCCGAAAAACACAAACAATGTATTAAATTATAAAAAAGTGAAATTCAGCATGTCATTTATCTGTATCAATGGTATATGTAATAATTTTCAGAAAAATCTTATATCACATTCTAATGCTATGTAAACCGGATCAACTTTCTTTTTGTATTTTAGGGAAGAATCTACAGGGTGTTCAGGGTCTCACTACTAGATGGAGCTCATAGTGATCCAACTCTTCACAGCCTCCAAGTGCTGGGATTACTGGTGCGCCACCATGCCTAGTCTGAACTGCTCTCTCAGTGTGCCCTGTGGGAGGTGTTAGCACAGCAGGCCTGGACATACAATCACCAGCCCCTGTGCCTGCTTGCAGGCACTTTAATCTGCTGAATTATTTAAACTGAATCAACTTTTACTCTCAATTTGTGTGTAAAATGTGTATTAATAAATAATTTCATCACACATAATGCTTTGTTACAGGTTCATTATATTAACTATATACTTACTTTTTTCTGTCTGATTATTTAGATGTGTGTGATTCTTATGTTGAAGACAGAGACAAAAATGTAAGGAACATACACATAAGAGCAACTGATCTTGTTATTCTGTCTGGGATGGAACAACTTCTGAGCTCAAGTGGTCATCCAAACCTCTCTATGCAATAATTGAAACTACAAGCAAGGTTAACCAAATACAGAGCAGATAATCTCATATTTTCTAAGAGGCTACAAGCAACCACAAAAATATCTATACTATTTTAGGTCCACCATAATGATAATAAAAATGTTAAGAATGTGAAAATTTATGGAACTATACAAAATGAATGAAATCTAAAATCCAAAAGATGAACGTGAAAAATTCAGAAAAGAAAACTTTTAAAATCCAGTTTTCAAAAAGTAGGTAGGATAGTTAAGAACTTAATGAATGTAGGTGAATTATTAACCTGAAAAATAAAATACCATCATTCAATCAATAGGTTAAAAATTGGACTACAAAATACCAAGGAGGATATAGAGATGAGTCAGATCTCATGGAGTTTCAAGTCACATCTATACACAAAATTCAGAAGAGGAAGAAAATGAAGAAACATCTATGATGAATGGTAAAAATCAAAGATGTTCCTTACCAAGATTCAGGGTGTCTGTTAAAATCACATTTAGGCATAAATTAGTAGGTGAAAAATAAGTGCAAAGCTTATTAATTGAGATGGAAAAAAATGTTACCTACAAAGAGAAATGATAAATCTGATACCAAAACTCTACAGAAAAATAAAAAACTGGAGGAAAAAAGAGGTGGTATGCTAAGAACAGATTACAAAGGGCTGGGGAGATAGCTTGTCAGTCTAAGCACCTGCCTGGCAAGCTCAAGATACCCCGTACTGCATGCATTGCTGGCCCAGGAACCCCAGAGATGGTGGCAATCCCAACACTGGATATTCTGAGACAGGAGGATCAGTCCAAGTCTGAACTGAAAAGCAAATCCTTGCATCAAATAAATATATTAATAACACAAAATAGTATCTTACAAGTATAAAAAATTTGTAAGAAAATTTATTTTCAATTTGTTTTCAGCACTGAGGATTTAACTCAGGAACTTGGGCTTGCAAGGTTGGCAGTTATGTCCCTGAGCTATATGCCCTGCCCCCATTTTCAATTATTAACACTAAAAAACATTAAAATTATTCGGGAAAAAGAAAAGCAATTGAGACAAAAATGTGGACATTCAAAACAAATGATATTAATAAAAATAAAAATGAATGTCAGTCACAAACACAAAAACTGCAATTCCTCTTAATGTTTTAATATAAAGAAATATGATACATAACAAAAGATTCATAAAAGAATTTGCACAAAAATATGTAACTCTAAAGCACTAAGTCTACTAGGGGAGAATGATGTATATTGAGACATTATGTCAATGCAGTTGAAAACTTTAGAAAGTTAAAAGTTTAGTGAGTAGGGTAACAACAGGAAGAAAAATGTTAAATTATGCTAACGAGATATACGTCCTGTGATCTAGCAACGCTGGTTCAAGGTGTATACACAGCCAGTGTCACTTTACACATCAGTCAGGGGAAGGCAGACATTTTGTGCCAGATGAGGTAATATTTTGTATCATGCTCATGTCTCCAAATTCAAATTTGCCACTAAGTTGTCAAACTAACATGACAACGAATGTTTTCCTATAAAATATTACCTCCCAAAACAAAGAATGGATAACAGTTTGTACAAACAAAACTAGGATATCAAACAACAGAAATTATTCTTTCTCCTCTCATTTATAGGTTCTTTCAGATTTGAATATGGATACCAAAGTAAATATTTTTTTCGAAAAGATAAGAATGGCTTGCAGGAAGATCATCTAGTATAACTGTGGAGTGTTTCACACACTTGTATTATAATACATTAATATGGGATGACAAATAGAAAAGTAGATCATAAAATGATCATTTATTTGATGGAAAGTTTGAAGTCATTTCTCCCTGAAATAAGTTCCAATGAAATTTCTAATGTGTATTATAATAATTAATCATGGAATTCCTATTGTTATTCATTGTGTATAGATGTCCCCAAAAAGCCTCATGTGGCCATATGATATTTTCCAAGGTGGCTGAATCAAATGTGTGTTTATTCTTATTACAAGTCTAAGATTAAGGGTGCTAGGATTCATGATGGGTGATTGCTGGCTCAGTCAACTTATTGGATTAATACTGCCCTAATCATGGTAGATTGGATATGATGAAGGGGCATAAGGTGGCTTCTCTGGCTCTTTCTTGCTGCTTTTGTTGTGTTCCACAACCAGCAACTGTTGCTCTTCCTCCATGTACTACTGTACCTGGGAGCCAACAAATTGTGGATAGAAATCTATACAAACTATGAGCTATATAAACATTTCCCAGAGAGAGAGAGAGAGAGAGAGAGAGAGAGAGAGAGAGAGAGAGAGAGAAAAGGATGAGGAGGAGGGAAGAGAAAGAGAAAGAGGAGAAAGAGGGAAAGAAGGATGGAGGAAGAGGAAAAGAAGCAAAAGGGAGAGGGAAAAAAGGCAAGAGAAAACTTGTTTCTACAGCAAAATGAAACCAAAACAAAATTAAAATGAAACACCTGTTATCGTGATTTACAAAGCATGTGATCAGGCCATATGTACATACTTCACTATATATAGAATAAGTCAGAGCATTGAAAATGAAAACAGAATTCCTGACATGGGAGAAAAATACCTCAGTTATGAGGACATTGTTTTATCAATAAATATAGACCTGTCATTTCCTGAAGCACATTAATGAGACACTGACTCTTCCATGTCCTTGGTTTCCCCACACACCACCAAGAGGTATAAAAGGCTCTTGGCAGGCAGTGACATCCAAACACAAGACATCAACTTCCAGGTCCTCAACAGAGCTGTCTAATCCCCACACCATGTGCTACTATGGCAGCTACTATGGTGGCTTTGGCTATGGCTATGGTGGCCTAGGCTGTGGCAGTGGCTATGGTGGCTATAGTGGCTATGGCTATGGTTATGGCTGTTGCCATCCTCTGTGCTGTAGAAGACGCTGGACCTATGGCTTCTACTGAAGAAGAGAAACTCCTCAGCCTATTGATAAATTTTCAAATATCTTCAAAGAACAACTACACACTAAATTATCTAAAACTATAAAAATTACAGCATGCCCTTTGATCCATCAGGTATCAACTGGACAGTATGATAGTGGTTATAAAAGTTTCTATCTTTGTCATGCTGTGTAATGTGTGACCAAATTTGACTCTCAATTTTTATACAAAAGATATATCATTGAGAATGCATTGCATCCTCAACTTATTTGTTATTTTTCTATTATCTTTGCTTATATATTCATATATTTGTCTTTTTATTCATGGAAGTGGAATTTTATTGATGACAAAGAGAAAGGGGTAGATGAGGGAGTAAGGAAAGAAGTGAGCAAGGAAGCTCTCTTGAGATAATCAGGGATCTAGAAAGGGTAAGAAAAAGTGAATCCTTTCTCAGAGATAGTACGAAGTTTTCTTCTATCACTTCTGTTTCTGTTTGTTAATGTACTTCATCAATAATTTAATGTAATTATATTTCATTTAATTTTTGAGTGACTCTTCAATATTTTTTAAAGTATTCATTAAAAATATACATTTAACGTGTTGCTTGTCATGATACACTGGTTGCTGCCATGCTGTCTCATGGGTAGATGTTTGTTTAAAAAGTAGAGGGGTGGTGAATGAAGGCAGAAGACAGGGAAAGGAGTGTTGCGAGACTGTGCTGCTACAATGCTGTATATGGTTAGATTTCTAAACTTATGTGTAAACACATATAATTTTTTATTCCTATTTTTAAAATATATTTTTTTAATGTTTTACTTTATATTTTGTAGGGACTTAAACTTTAACATATCAATATTTGATGAAAATACCTGTTCCATGTTAAGCTTAAGATTTTTGATATTCAGACAGATAGTGAGGTTAAGCTCTACAGCCTAGGTTGTACAGTAATAACAATAAGCTTAACATGGAGTGTTAAGGTGGAGTGTTAACCTAAGTTTGTAGACCAAAAATTAGAGAAGGAGGGCTGCAAGGACAGCCAACGTTTTGGCTCTAGCCTTCAAGATCAATTAAGACTCAGGACATAGGAGAACCTGTACTATAAAATCATGCAACTCAGTTGTGTCCCAAATTTTCTGATCAGTGAGATTATGGGGCCAAAGAAGAAAGTGATCAATGATGTAGAGTGTGCCTGAAGGGAGTCACATGGAGAGAAAACATTCAGGCTTTCTCAGAGAGCAAATTTGTCAAACAATGGCCGTGACTCATCCACAGGGCTGACACAGACAAAGGATCTACAAACTGTGGTACAGGGTCTCAGGATAAACCTTGAGGGGATTTGACTGACAGTCAGATACAAAAGCTACAACTCTTGTTACATAGGTCTTGCTTTATCGTAGCCTTAACCATGCAGCAGAAAAGTGTAAAAAACAAAGTATAAGAAGTAAAGCCATCGTGTTATGCTGAGCTATAAAAGACTCATCAACTTCTGACATTGCAAGACATATGGAAAACCCAATACTATTATGGACTTCTGGACTATTTTGGAATATTTTGCTGAATCCACACATCTATAATATTTAAAAGACAAAACTAAACAAACAAGGGGATGCAAACGAATGACCATTTTGTATCTGTATATTCAAAATAGTTAAGAGAAATATACAGATACATTCTCTTAATTCAATGAATAGAGTGATCTGCTCTAATAGTGTCTGCAAATAGAATATCATGTCTGCATTTTGTACAACAAATAACCACTAAGAAAATAATAATCAATGTATTAATTATTGAATCTGTCCTACTAATTTGATTTGAAACTGTCTCATTGCTATTTGTTCTTCAATAAAACTATAGAAAAAAAACTAAAATACTCATTTAAAATTATTCACTAGAGGCTGGGAGGATAGTTCAGTGGTCTAAGTGCCTGCCGGCAAGCACGAGGACCCGAGTTCAATCCCAGTTATTGCATACCATGTCAGCCCCAGAGCCCTGGGTAAGATGCGCCACCCTGAAACCAAGCATAGTGGCATGCACCTGTAATTCCAGCACTGAAGAGGCTGAGCTATGAGGATCTCTACTACTCTGAACTGTATAGCAAGACCTCCGATGCAAAACAAATGAATGGGAGACGACCTGCTCAGGGGCCCCCTTCTGTCCCTCTCTCAGACAGAAATTTACTTTCCCTCAATAAATCTACTCTGTTCTTAAATAAATAAATAAATAAATAAATAAATAAATAAATAAATAAATAATGTGCTCATTATTTCATTTATATCGTGTGTATCTTTGCTTTGTTTCATTTGCCTCATGTAGTTGGATTATGCCCTCTATAGCCCTATGTTGAAAATGTTTCCCATAGTCTAAAAAAGTAATTCTGACTATAGAAAGATTATAGAGATGTTTTTAGACATTTCTGTTACATTTATTTGTAATCCCATACTCAAGAGGCTGAGGAAGGAAGATCATCGAGTCAAAGCCAACCTGGACTACACAATGTGTTCAAGTACAATTTGAACTGCATAATGAAAGCTTGCCTTAAGAAAGAAAAGAAAAAGCAGAGAGGAGTAGAGACCTGAAGGAGAGATGCCCTGCCAGGACACTTCTCAGCTTCTGACCGACACCCACCTCCTAGCAACACACACAGCAGCTGGAATATTAGTGGCTAAATTCTCTGATGATTGCAGCACTTCTTATATTCAAGCAGCCTTCTAAACTCTATCTCTGATTTCATGATTATTTGGGGAGAAATTTCATTGTCAACCATCACAAAAGGTGTCATTTATAAATGCAACAACAATGGAATTCTGGCTTGCCAGAATGGTACCAAAGAGTATCACAAAGTAATAATTTATTGCATTTAGAAAATAATACATATGTTATGCACAGCAAGAATATTTTCAAATCCATGAGATTTGTTTCTCAGTAACATATAAACATTAGCCATTTATATTTTTAATCCAGAAATATGATCATTATAAAATGCATGTACTTAAGCATATTGTGTTTTTTACACTTAAAATTTTCTCCAGTCTGAATGAAATTAAGTTTCACTTGGGAAACTCCCATTGAGACATCAACTGCAATGAAATGCTGATAGGATTTGGAAGGATTAAAAAGATCAGTGTGCTGAAGACTGAGAAATTTTAGAAAAGTAAATTGAAATTTCAAATTCTTGATTCTTGGAGGTAGGCAAGGGGATGCTAGAAGAACTAAAATCAGCAGAATTTTGTAACCACACTCAAGTTGAGTAAATTACTGTTGAATTCATGGGGATTAAATAGAAGGGGAGATGCGAGAAGGGGGCTGGGATAGGGACAGAAAGTCCATTAAGTTTTATTGTACACATGCACTCCCTCCCTCCAAAGAATCTGATCATTCTGTGCTCCAAAGATTTATAATAAAAAACAAAACAAATTTTCTCATTCTGAATCTGCAGATTTCTGTATCCTAAGAGGAGACTAGATTGTCTTAAAGAAGTTTTGCCCATATCAAACTGATGAATAAATAATCCAGAGTTCAGAATTTTCTAAGAAGAACCACTCTTGATTGAAAAAGAAAATACCACATTAGGCTGCATCTAGAATTAGATAGGTTCTGGTCAGGTGCCTTCCCCCACATTAATCTTTGCTTGAATCATGGCAGTGAAGCCACCTCTTTCTTTTCCTTCCTTCTTCCTTCCCTCCTTCCTTCCCTCTTTCTTTCTTTCTTTCTTTTTTTCTTTCTTTCTTTTCTTTCTTTCTCTCTTTCTCTTTCTCTTTCTCTTTCTTTTCTTCCCTCCCTCCCTCTTTCTTTCTTTCTTTCTTTCTTTCTTTCTTTCTTTCTTTCTTTCTTTCTTTCTTTCTTCTTCCTTTCTCATTCTTTTTTCCTTTCCATCTTTCTTTCTTGTAGATGTATCTTTAATTCCCTGTTGCACTTCCAAAACCTTCTAAGCACAAGTGTTCCTTCAACTCAGCCTCCAGGGTAACAGAACTACCAGCAAGGGGCACCACACCCAGCCCAACAATATCTGTTTCAAGTTCTTAGGTGAAAAAAAAAATCTATGTGAAATCCAGTGTATTTTTGGAACCCCTGTAATGTTAATAAAAAATGTCAATAGAAAATTTGGGGGCTGGGGAGATAGCTAAATAGAATAAGTGCTTGCCTGGCAAGTGCAAGGGTCTGAGTTCAATCCCTGGTCATGCAAAATAAAAATAAATTAAAAAAAGAAAAGAAACTTTAGTTGAAGTATGGAAAACAGGTAACATAGTAAAATCAAAATAAAATGAATAACATATTAGACTTTGCAAATAAAAATATTACAATAGACATAATTAATCTAAAGCTAACTAAAGGTATTAAAAGGATATTTGCAATGTAAAAGTGGATTAATCATAAATTAAATTTAAATTCCAGTTCTAAAAAGGAGAATAATATTTTTAATGATTTAAAGAACTCAGAAAAATGCATATTTTCTAAGAGCCACACAGATCCATATGGTAAAATCCAACACTACTTTGGAAGGACTACTATGAGGATTTAAATTTTGACCATGTGAAACCCTGAATAAAAATATAAAAGAATCAAGAAATAATAAACCAAAATAAAAACAACATATTGAGAATTGCAATATTAAAATAAATACAATTAAGACATGTTACTAAGGGAAATTACTATACCCATATGTATTAAGCTGGAAAAATCCAGTATAAAATCAAGTTTTAATCTTAATTCTTAACAAAGTAAAAATAGTTAAGAATTCAATAAATTTGCATAAATTATAAAACTGAAACATGCATTTGTACAAATAAGCAAAAGTGGAATAAAGTATACTAAAAAAAAATTAAAATAAAAATGTACTAAACAGAGTACAAAGAATGTGTAAGATCTCATGAAATGGAAGCTTAAATAGTATTTAGAATCCAGAAGAAGAAAAAAGTACAGCAGAACATCTCTATGAAAATCATCATGTCCTTCATTGAGAAGAGGAAGACTTGCTATTAAAAAGAATGAAGAGGGCAAGTAGCAGTGGACCGAGTGAGGTGGGTGGGAGGGGAGGAGGTTTAGAAAAGAATTAAGTTGTTGTGTACCTGCAAATACCCCTTAAGGGTTACAAACTTTATGTACTGCAAACATGTACTAACAATGTAAAATTTAAAAAAGAAAATAGAAAACAGTAAAATCTCATGTAGACATATACTTCATTAATTAAAAGTTACATGTAAAGCCAAAAATCTTTATTTTAATAAGAAAAATGTTACCTACCTACAAAGACATAAGACTGACAGTAAAATTTTTCTATGGAGAGCTGAAAGAAAAAGCAGTAATGCCTTAAGAATAATTATGCATAGTCAATAATTTAGAATTTCTTATGGTAAAAAATGCTCATATAATAAAATAAAGTTAAAAAAATTAGTAAAATATCAAACATGCTCTTCATGATGGGGAAAAAATTAAGTTGTCACGACTAGTGGAAATTTTTTTTCCGTTTATGTATTTGATGCAGGATCTCACTGCACAGCTCCAACTTGTAGTGATCCTGCTATTTTTCAGCCCCCACCCCCCAGCACTGGGATTACAGGCATGTGCCACCATGTCCAGACTCAATTGTCAGCTCAGCATGCCCAGGGGCAGGACCTCAGGATAGAACCCTGGTTCCTGAGCTTGCCAAAGCAGGCTCTTAGACTGATGAGCTATCTCGCCAGCCCTAGAAAATGTATTTTTTTTTAATTGTTCAAAATGAGAAATAGTTGAATTATTAGGAAGAACAGAATAATTGAAACAAACTACATTAAAAAAAATAATACAGTGAAAAGGATTGTTTGTCATGTACTAATAATTATAATTGCTTTTGAGTTTTCCATATACAGAAAACAATATACATGAAACTAATGGGATACATGACGTTCATAAGATGCATGCCCCTCAGGGCCTGGGCTTTGAACCCTGAGCCTGCCTTGCCAGCCCCACACCCGGTGAGTGCTGAGATGGAGATTGAGACTGGCTGTGTTGGTGCGCGCCTGTAATCCCAGCACTTGGGGGGCTGTAAACAGAATCACTACAAGTGCGGTGTAGTAATGAGACCCTGAACACCCTATAGATCCTTTCATAAAATACACACACACACACACACACACACACACACACGTGAGCGCATGCACTCACGCACACACACACATACACAAAGAGCTCAGGACCTACATAAGCCTATATAAAATATTATGCACAAAATAAATAGCTCTAGAGTACTAACCTCACTAGGAAAGAAATATTAATATACATTGGAACAGATTGTCATAATTCAATGAATCCATGAAATTCAGAAAATATAAAACTTGGTTCAATAGTGGAACAATACAGGTAAAATATATTACCTTTTGGAAAAGTTATGTATATACAAGGAACACAATTGTTCTTACATATCAGCTTGAGGAACAGATACAAAGCTTTATGAGAATAAAAACGCCAATATTTGGAAACCTGGAGACTTTCCTCTTAGTATATCAACAGTCATTTCCATGTTGTTGTATCAAAATAGCCACAGAATTCATGTAACTGAGTGCATGTGTATGTTTCCCTATAGAATATCATGCCCAGAGCAATTTATTAGAGTTTGTGTAACTCTAAATTTGGTATTAAAGAGCAGGAGATTTTCTTTCCCTTCACATCATTAGCGCAGAACTATATGTCCCTTCCCCTTTGAATATGTTGACTACCATCACTTGCCCTAAGCTCACTAAGACAGAGGATATCTGTGGTCATTGCCTTGTCAAAGGTGAACACTGACTTAAAAAATAAGTAAAGGTTATGGATGGAACATCTAACTGAAATGTGGAGTTTCACAATTGTGTCTACAGTGCATTTATATAGAGTGACGAAGACACAGAATGTATAGTGTTACTACCCATAAAATGATTTTTTTGGGAAGTTTGAAATCATTTACTCAAAGAATAATTTCAGATTGATCTTCCACTGCACACACATATGATAGCACCTACTGCAAAATTAGCACTAACAACCCATATGAGTAAAAATCAGGAAGTTGCTGGAGAAAAGCATTTAGAAAGTATAGGGCACAAAGAAAAAAAACTGGAAGAAAGGGAAGGAGGAAAGGCAAGGGTTGAATGGAGAAAGGAAGGAAGGAAAGAGGAAGGGAGGGAGGGAGGAAAGGAGGAAGAAGGAAGAAAGGGAGGGAGGAAGGAAGGAGAGAAGGAGGAAGAGAGGGAGGAGGGAGGGAGGGAAGGAGGGAGGAAAGAATGGAGGAAGGAAGGAAGAGAGGAAGGAGGGAGGGAGGAAAGAAGGGAGGAAGGAAGGAAGAGAGGGAGGAAGGGATGGAAGGAGGGAGGGAAGGAAGGAGGGAGAAAAAAGAGACAAAGGAAAAACTAATCCCTATGGAAGAATGGAAATAAAACAAAAATAAAAACGAGCTACCTATTTTGATGATTTTTATGATGACTTGTAATTATACCATATGTTCAGAGATAACTAAATATAGATCAAACTGGAACCTTATAAATAGAACATGGGTTTCTTTTTTAAGCACCATAATTGGATGGCAGATTCCTGACATAGGAGCAAAATGAGTTCAGTCACCTGGGCTTTGTTTTCATAATTAGTAAAGGTCTTTCTGTCATCGTCTGCAGCTCATTGGTCAGATAATGCAGTGTAGCACTGCCTGTGGTTTTCCTGCCTGCCACCAAGGAAGTATAAAAGGCCCCTGAAGAGAGTGACATCCAGATCAAGGCTCCCACTTCCTGATCATCAACTGAACTGTCCACTCCTGACACCATGTGCTACTACGGCAACTACTATGGAGGCCTGGGCTACGGCTACGGTGGCCTGGGCTGTGGCTGTGGCTATGGTGGCCTAGGCTGTGGCTATGGCTACGGTGGCTATGGTGGCTATGGTGGCTATGGCTACGGCTGTTGTCGCCCCCTGTGCTGTAGGAGATACTGGACCTATGGCTTCTACTGAGGAATTCCCACAACTTCTTAACCTATTCACTATAAGCTGCTTATTTACTGCAAAAGTCTCCAATTTTCTTTAAATGATAAATTTTTAATATATTCAGAACATGAACAACATATCTTAGTACACAAAAAACAAAAATATGCAACAGACCTTTTTAACTCATCAGTGTCTACTGAATGTGAAACGTTGCAGAAGGGTTTTAATCTTATTTTTATAATGCTATGTAAAATATAATCAAATTAGAGCCTCAAGTTTTGTATAAACAGATTTATTATTAAATAAACGTTTTCATTGTAATTGTTGTTAGTGACTGCTATGTGTTTTGCTTATACACTTCACTGTTTTATGGTGCTTCATCACACATATATACTTCTTGTGTTGTGGGAGAGAGATACTAACACAAAAAGAGAGAAGGTACGATGAGGTGGGGTGCTGAAGGAAGGGAGAACTATTAGTGGCTGCAGTATATCAATTATCATTGAAAAATCTTTTTCATTTAAAAAATATTCTACCTAGAGAGTGATTAGTAGTGATGCCTTAGACACCTACCTCCTAGCTTTGATCTAATACTGACAACACAATAGAGGAGAGGTCTATGTTGGGGTAGTGCTGCCTGCTCAAGCAGTGCACTCAAGAGGCAGAGGAGAGGAAGGGCCTCCTCTTTGGGGAGGGAGATGCACCTTCCCTAGGAGTGACCGACCCTGCGCAGGCCCCACCTCCGAGCTACACACCCAGCTACGGGAACAGCCCTGGATGCAGGCATGATGAGGCGGGCATGTGCACGACAGGGTCACATTTCACAATTCCTGCCTCTCGGGGCTTGACTGTTTTGAGAGGCATTAACAGACCTGAACTATAAAACATGTTATATTTTACTTTTTTTTTTTTTTTTTTTGCGGAACCAGGGATTGAACGCAGGCCATTGCACTTGTGAGGAGAAGCGCTTATTCTACTGAACCATCTTCCCAGCCTCCTCACATGTTATATTTTAAATGGCACAATAACAATGATTTTCTGGCTTACAAATGTGTCTTTCAATAGTGGTTCAAAATATACAAATTTACTCTAAATATTTAGAAAATAATCATTATTCATAGCAGGCACGATTCTTTACAGAATCAGGAGATAGTTGCTTACAAATTAACAATGCATTTTTAAGTTCTTCCCAGTGCTCTGATAGTTATCTAATGTGTTTGCTCATGAATACAGAGTTTTACCAGATTAAACTTGTTTTCATTCTAAGAGATTCAGTTCCACTTCGGAAGTGCTGATTGACACCATACCATGAAATGCAGAACAAAAGAAACAGTAAAAATTCAAGGTACAAATGTGATGAAAAATAGAGAAAGTTTGAAAAAGCTGATTGTCATTCTAACTTTGCTCATTCCAGGAGGCATGGAGAAGCCTGTCAGCAGAAGGAAAGTCAGCAGAATTTTGTACTCCTGTCCCCCTCAAGGCTAGCAGGTCACAGTTGGAGATATAATATAATGTTCAAAATGATGTACTATTTAACGCACTGAGCTTAACACAAAGAAAAATTTCTCAGTAAGAAACTGTTGAAACTGCAGGGCTCTGTTTCCTAAGAGAAGCAGTGGGATCATTCAAGAAATAGAAATCCCAGATAGAATAATGCTACTTTATCACTTCAATCTCATCAAAAAAAAAAAAAAAAAAAAAAAAAAAACAGAGTTCAAACTTTGCTAAGAAAACACTTCTATAGTGCGGCATCAGAGCAGGTGCAGATCCTAATGAAGAGCTTTATTTCATGTTAGTCTTTATTTGAATTACAGTAGTTGGCTTCCTGCCTGCTGCCTGCCTGACATGTCTTCCTTGCTTCTTTTTTCCCTCCCTCCTTCGCTCCCTTCCTCCCTCTCTATTCCCTCCCTCCCTCTCTCTCTTTCTCCCTCCCTGTCTTCCTCTTTTCCTTCCTCCCTTACCCTTTCTCTCCCTTCCACTTTATGTCTTTTGTATTCTAAGGCTTTCATTCTGTCTTACCTTCATACTTTCTTTTGGATATATCTTGTTATTCTGTCAGGGGTTGTTAAAATCTTCTGAGCTCAGGTGATATTCACAATTTCGCCTCAAGAGTAACTACAGGACCAACAGGGACTATTAAAACCAGCTCAAAACATCAGACAGGTTTGTGGAGCATATAAGTAACGCTAAAATCCACTGCGGTGAAATCCAATATTATTTTGGATCCTTTAAATTTTAACGAAAAATGTAGAGAGTATGAAGCCTTGTGAAAATGTGAAAGAGAAGCAGTATAGTAAAATCTTAACAAAAAAGAACATGATGGATCTGAAAATAAATTTTAGAATCAATATGATTAATAAAGATAAAGAAAATTTGCAAAACAAATACTGAAATGAGAGAAAGGCATCATAAAAATCAATTTAAATTCTAGGTCTCCAAAAAATGAATAGTATAATGAAAACTTCAATCAATATAGTCACTAATCTGGAACCTACACTGATAATAGGTAATGACCTGAAACAAAATAAGAAAACTTAAATGATAAAGAGAAGTAAGTGTGAATCAGATCTCATGGAAGGACAAAACATGCATGTAAGTAAAACTCTCCGCAGGGTAGGATTAAGCAAAACTCTCTTTGAGAAGAAAAATGCTGCACTTGTTAGTCAAAATGCATGAACGAATCTGTCCACAAATTCTCAAAGCTATTCGCTGCCAAGTGGTAGAATGCCAATTAAAATCATGTCTAAGTATAACTCAGAAGCCAAAATTTAAGAAAAAGGCAACATTTTAACTGAGCTAAACAAAGTAAATATGCTGCCCACCAAGACAGTGGCACTGACAGTAAACTTCATCTAGAGAGCAAAAGAGCTGGAAGACAGAATGATGCCCAAGAGAGTGACACGATAAACCTTCGGTCTAGAATTGTATACAATTATAATTGTCCATATGACAAATAATGTAAAAAACTTGTGTTTTCTCAGGTTAAAGAAAAGACAGGTTAAAAGGCAAATAGTAACAGATTCATTTCAGGGTCTATTATCATTAAAGATAGACTCCTCTAGAAAGACAGAGGGTGAATCAGATAAAAACACAAGCATGCAAAAATACTGAAATAATGATTATGAATCAGTACATTTGATAATGATAATACCTCTTCAATTTTTAATACAGACAAGAGTGCAAAATCCTGTGCTCAAAAATACATAGCTCTAAATCCCTAAGTTTCCTAAGAAAAAATAGAATCAAGTATAATTGCAACAGTCTTAACTCATTGAACTTGCAAAAGTCAAGATACACGAAGTGATAGTGGAATGCCTAGGGGTAAAACTTCAGATTTTCAGTCAACGATGCATCTTTAGAACCCAGCAGCAGTGGTGCTAGGTGTGCAACAAACACTGTGAATGCTCTTACAGCGCAGTAAGGAGCAAGGCTCACAGCACCATGCAGGAATATAAAGCCAGTATTTGGGTTTGTAGAGACCTTATTATCTGAGATGCAAATTCTGTCATTGTGGCAACAATGTAGCCCCAGACCTTGAGTAAACAAGTGAATGTGAATGTTTCCCATAAAATATTATTTCCTAAAGCATATAATGTGCAAAAATTCATGTAAGCCTAAGTCAGGATATGATATGGCAAGAGAGCATGGTAACAGATTTGTGGTGGGCCCATCTGTTCAGGCCTTTCAGAATGTAGCCAGGCAAGAGCAAAGTGCCACCTCAAAACATTGTGCAGCCTGTCCCCTGGAGGAAGTGGCACAGTTTGTATGGGAAGGGTAAAGGGACTGTAACTGCCGCACTCCCCGCCAATTCCAGTAGCCCCAGCTATACTGTGAGCTCAGGGCCTGCCTGGATTGCAGAGAGAGAACCTGTCTTGAAAAACCAAAATGAAAGGGTGTACAATCTGGAAGTGATGGTTCACACCTATAAACCCAGCCCGACAGGAGGCTGAGACAGTGCATCGTGCAGTGGAGATCTGACAGTGGAATTCATACCAGAGAAAGTAAGAGGTGTTTCTTCATATCAGGGACAATGCAGAAGTCATAGCGAACAACGAAGGCAAGATGAAGAGTTCTGCCATCACAAAGCTGGAGGCAAAGGGGGTATGCAGAACTGTGTCCCCGGATTGCATCAATGGGGGCATCATGGCATGACTTGTGAGTATCCATGCAAAATAAATAGCCATTAACAGGAAAGAAAAAGTGCTGCAGGAATTATTAGTTTTTTCCCTCACCATTAGTGGAGGACACTGTGATCTTTCTTCTTTGAGTATGACTCCCAGCATCGCTTGTCTGAATTCACTATGGACAAAGAGTTTTTCAGCGCCTCTGCTTTTGGGATTGGGATTAGTTATATTCAGGGTAAGCACTGATTAAAAAGAAGAAATGTAAGGATTGAGAATAGTGTTTCAATATTACATTTACAATATGCTTTTATGGAATGACAAAGATCAGCACAGAACGTAGAGAGTCCAGACACTTATTTCTGGAAAGTTTGAAACATGTGCTTAGGAATATTTCATACTAAATGTCCATATTTTAAATATCTGAAAGTAGCTAGGCATGAAGTCAACAGTAATGGCTAGCAATAAGTAGTTGATGTGTCACAACCAAGAATCAAGAAATAAGTGACTGATGTGTGTGAATAGATAGTACAGTTGGGATAGATAACGCTGTGCTTCTACATAATCCTATGAGAGGCAAGATCTGCACTAATGGTGGTTGGACAGGATATTATGTCGGCTTCTAGTACTATGGTCATCCACTAGGAAAATAATTATTGAATTTTTGATATAATTCAGGTATAAAAAAATAAGATAAGTAAGCAACTACACTCTTAATTCACTGATAAGAGATATCTGCTAAAATAATATCTGTAAATATAATATCATGTATGCACCTTGTACAATACCCAAACATTACAAAAACAGTTTGCAATGTATTAGTTTATTGAATCTGTATTGTTAAAGTGTCTTGAAACTGTCTGATTGACATTTGTAGTTCAATAAAATAAAATAAATAAATAAAAAGATAAAATGAAAAAATGAAAAAAAAAAGAAGTGACTACTGATGTCACATTTCTAGAAGGACTGGACATGAAGAGAGAAGGAGAAAGGAAGAGACTAAAACAACACATGACTATTCATTGTGGAGAACTGGAGAAAACAGACAAAAACCATTTGTGAGCTATTTTCATACTTTGAAAAATAGCATGTACTCACATCATATGTACACAGTTAACTAAAAATAGAATGAGCTAGAGTCATAGAAATACAAGAGCTTGATTTAAAAGGCCTATAATTAGAACATGAATTCCTAATATTGGAGCAAAATTATCTCACTTATGAGGACCTGTTTGTGCAATAAATAAAGATATGAATGACATGTCTTAAGCTCATTAGTGAGTTGATGTGATGCGGCCGTGCCTGTGGTTTCCCCAACCCACTACCAAGGAGGTATAAAAGGCTCTTTGGATGCTGACATCCAGCTAGAAGACACCGACTTCCAGATCCTCAACAGAACAGTCCACTCCTGACACCATGTGCTACTACGGCAACTACTATGGAGGCCTCGGCTACGGCTACAGTGGCCTAGGCTGTGGCTGTGGCTATGGTGGCTATGGTGGCTATGGCTATGGCTGTTGCCGCCCCCTGTGCTGTAGGAGATACTGGACCTATGGCTTCTACTGAGCAATTTCTGCAGCTCCTTATTCTCCCACTTTATTGGTATTACCTCCAATATTCTTCAAGTGATACCTTTTTAAAAGCTATACTAAATTATCTAAAACCAAAGTATACAACATACCATTTTGATTCATCTGCAGTAATTGGTAATGGGATCAGTTTTAGAGAAGTTTCTGTACTATTTTATTATTCTATGTAGAACATAATCAAATTTTCTCTGAATTTTCATCTAAACAGATTATTAAATAAACTATATTCCAAAACAGATAATGCTTTATTGTTTCATAGCATAAATCTTGCTTGCATATTTCTGTATTTGTATGTGATTGGTCACATGTGTATATTTGCTGTGTTGTGGTAGCTAAATAAAAAAGACAAAGAAACAAAATGAGAGCTTCTTTTGGTCAAAATTTGTGGTAAAAAATGAATGAGTAAAAAATATCCTTTTTCCTCCAAGCCATATAAATATGTTACTGAATATGTCTTAGAATATCAACTATGATTTTTATATTCTTTGGATCTTCACCTATGTTTTCAAAATGCTCTCTGTACCATGACATCTGTATTCACATCAGATTATTCAAACCTCTATATGTTAGGGGATACAGCATCATTCCTGACTGTAGTTCTTGGCTTACTTCAGCTGAAGTTCTACCTTTAAAACATGTTTCTTATTTTTAAAGCAAGTTCCTGCACAGAAAAGGATAATAGGTATTTTCTTAGTTGCTTTTCTCCTGTGGCATAAAATTTCTAACACACCAGTTAGGAGGGGAGTTTTAGGTTGGCTCACAGTAGTCTGGCTTTGAACAGAGAGGTCATGGTAAAAGCTGAGGTGGGGGATGAGGTGTTCACCTTGTGGAAGCTGAGATCAGAGCCCAGAGGAGCTAGGGAGGAAGATGTGCCCTTCCAGGCTCCACCCCCGTGACCAGTGCCTATCCAAGCCCCTCTCCACTGCACAGTGAACTGCTGTCATCTTAGCAATGATGACCCTGCAGAACACAGCACTGCCATGGGCAAGGCTCCTTTCAGAGTCCCTGCCTCTGACTGCATGACTCTTTGTGGGGCATTCTCTTCCTAAACCATGACAGGTGTTAGCATACTGAAAATGTTAGCAAAACTAATGACATTCAGATTTACCAAAATTGCACAAAATAGTGTCTCAATACACACTAATATATACTTATATTTTAGATAACATTTGCAATATCAAAAATCATCCTTATAAAACCATGATTATTTCCTCAGTAACAAATTAAAATTAGCTTAATTTGCTTAGTCCTCCCTTCCCCCTCAAGTTTGAACTTTTTGAATTCTTAGGTGTTCATTCATACAAATTTTCTTTGAATAAAATTGGCTTTCAGCCTAAAAGAAGATAGATTTCACCTGAAAAACTCCAACTGACACTGTAAAATTAAATAAAACCTTGATGGAGGTCTGGCAAGAGAGCTCAGTAGACTGAGTGTCTGCTTAGGCAACTGTAGTGACCTGGATTAGATCTCTAGCACCAAATTTGGCCCCAGCCCTGAGTGCACTAAGCCAGCTAAGGAGACTGGATGTGGTTGTACAAGCGTGTCCCAGCACTCAGGAGGCTGAAAACAGAAGGGTCACTGCAAGTCTGAGCTATGTAGGGAGACCCTGTACCAAACACATTAAAAAAAAAACTTTTTTTCCTGTTTTTTTTTCATTCATTTTAATGAGAAAAAAAAGATAAAAATAGTAATGACATAGTTTCAAAACAGGTTAGTAGGATGGCTACAATAATTAATACATTGCATATTGTTGTCTTTATAGTAGTTATTCAGAGGACAAGGTACAATGATGATTTCTTCTTTAAAAAATATTAATATAAACTCAATGAACTAAGAGAAAGTGGCTGTATATCTATCCTAACTTTCTTGTGTGTGTGTGTGTGTGTGTGTGTGTGTGTTTCTTTTTTACTCAACAAAACGGTCCTCTATTTATACTTTTATAAAGTTAGTAACGTATGACACTAAGTTGCCTAGCAGCTGATAGCTAACCTTAACCAGACAGGATGTTCATCTTGGGAGTGAGTAGCTTGTTTACGTTAGACACTGAGCCAAGTCACATCTATAAATATTTGATCAATTTCCTAGTTTCATGGCTCCCAACCCTTTTTCATTTTGTTTTGTCAGAGATGGATGTTCCAGGGCAGTTAGAGAAGGTGTATTTGGAGAAGTATTTTAAGGACCTGTTCACACTTGAAGCCATTCCAAAGCCTGTAGGTACTTGAATTCAGCAAAATAACCCAACATAATCCAATAGTCCATAATACTAGTGGGTTATAAGCATAACTGACAATAGCCAGAAGTTGTTGACTTGAGCCTTTTATAGATCAGCATATTAATATAGCATTACTTTTTATACCTTGTGGTTATACTTTTTCTGCTGGATGATCAAAACCAAGTCAAAGCAATACCTATAGATCTGAAAATGTAACTTTTGTATCTAACAAGGTCATTCAAATCCCCTCAGGATTTACCCTGGAACCACGTACAGCACCTTGTGGATCTTTTGTTAATTTCAGCCATCTCAATGAGTCATGGCCATTGCTAGACCAATTTGCTGTATGTGAAAGCCTGAGAGAATTTTTTTCTCTCTAGGTGACTCTCCTTAGGTATACTGCACATTGTAATCACTTTTCTATGTGTCCAGTAATCTTGACTACAAAATTTGGGACACCGCTGAGTTACAGAATGTATAGAACAGATTCTCTTATGTCCTAAGTCCTCACTGACCTTGAAGGGCTAGGGCTGAAGTATTGGCTATCCTTGTAGCCTCCCTATTTCTCTAATTTTTGTTCTTCATACTTTAGTTACTAACCATCCAGAAGAGAATCTTAATCTAAGCAGGCAGATGAGCTTAACATCACTATCTGTCTAAATATCAAACACCTTAGACATAACATGAAACTGGTATTTTCCAACAACCATGGACATTCTGAAATTTAAATCCCTATAAAATGTGAAAAAACAAGACTATTTTTATACAGAAATTTAGAAATCAAACCAAATACAACATTTGTCAGGACAATCCTATGACTTTTTTTCTTGTTTTCATTTATTATCTCTTTTTTCTTGCAAGCATTAATTTTAAAGAAAGTATAGCAAAAGTAGATATGACATTAGAAGCAATACTCCTTTAGAAGACCAAAATGAGAAGTATTTCAAGCATGATTTTACTATTACACATTGCATATCCTCAGTGAAGATGTTTAGTTCACAGATATCAGCAAATACAGTTAGGGTGAAAATTCTAACCATTACTTGCTATTTTCAAATACCTGATTCAGATTCTTAAAATCATTACCTTAACCACCTTGTTTATATAAATGTGTTGTTTTGCCCCTGCCATATTTCCAAACTTTTCTCCTTTCTCTCTGTTGTTTAATCCTTAAGTTCTTGCTTTCCACTTAAGTGTATTATAAATTTCAATTTTTATTTCATCTTTTGAGTTCTTACAGTAGGTACACAATAAGATATTTACACATGTGGGTCTGTTATATTTCTCTTTTGAGTATATCTTCAAGTGTCATCCACTTATACATGAAGACTCCGAGTTTATTTTTCTTTATAGCTGTGTAATACTCCATTGTATAAAAACACAACATCTTTTTTATCCATTCCTCAGGTGATGGACATTTTGGTTGTTCCATTTTTTCCAATATTTGGCTATCACAAATTGTGCTGGTAGGGATGGGGAGATGGCGCAGTAGAATAAGAGCTTCCCTGGAAAGTACAAGGGCCTGAGTTCAGTCCCCAGTTCTGCCAACAAAAAAAATTGTGGTGCTATAAACATAGGTGCACATACATCACTATGATTTGATGGTTTCAGTTCTTTTGCAAAAATTACCAAATGGAGGATAGCCAAATTCAATGGGCTTTCCATCCTGGTATTTGTGGAGTCTCCACACTGATCTTCATAATGGTTGTACCCGTCTACATTTCCACCAGTAGGGGAGAAGGGTTCTTTTTTCCCTGCAGCTTCTGCAACATTTGTTCTTGGTTGATTTCTTTATGATAGCCATTCTTTGTGGGGTGAGATGGTTTCTCAGTGTTGTTTTAATTTTCATTTCACAGATGGTTAGTGATGTATAGCATTTTTTCCATGTATTTGTCTCTTCTATTTCTTCCTCTGAGAAGTGTATTCATCTCAGATGCCCTTTGTCAAAGACAAGATGGGTGAGTGTGTTTGTAATTGCAACTGCATCTTCTAATCGATTGCACTGATCCTCAGATCTGTTTCATTGCCAATGCCATGTTAATTTTATCACAGTAGTTTGCAGTATAATTTCAAGTCAGGAATTCTATCCCTACTGCCTTGCCTTTGTTGCACAGGAGTGCCTTTCATATTCTAGGTTTTTTTCTGGTTCCAAATACATTTTAGGAATGATTTCACTAAGTCTGGGAGGTATATTGTGGGAATTTTGATAGGGATTGCATTAAATCTGCATAGCACTTTCAGGAATATGGCCATCTTCACAGTGCTGGTTCTTTGCATCCAGGAGCAGAGAACAGCTTTCCATTTTCTGAAATCCTCTACAATCTCTTTTTTCAGACTACTGTAATTTTCATTGAATAGATCTTTTGCTTCTTTAGCTAGATTTTTTTCCTAAGTATTTCATTTTCTGGGGTGCTTTGTAAAAGGTATTGTTTCTCTAATTTCTCTCTGTGTGTTTGTTATCTGTGTAGAGGAATGCTATTGACTTTGGGTATTGACTTTGTACCCTGCTATGATACTGAATTTGTGTATTAATTCTAGTAGGTTCTTGGTAGATGTTTTAAGTCTTCCAAGTAGAATATCATGTCATCTGAAACTAATGATAGTTTAACTTATTCTTCATTTATTATTTTTATATTAATTTTATTGAGAAAGGAGCAATGAGACAGTTTCAAAACAGGTTACTAGGACAGTTACAATAATTAATACACTGCATATTGTTTTTTTTTCTTTTTTTCCATTTATTTTTATTTTATTAAAATACAAATGTCAATCACACAGTTTCAAAACACCTTAACCATACAGAGTCGATGAATCAATACATTGCAAACTGTTTTCATAACGCTTTGGTATTGTACATGGTGCATACATGATATTATATTTACAGGTTTTTTTATAGCTGAATTATATCAAAAATTCAATAATTATTTACCTAATGGATGACCATAGCACTAAAAGCCGACATAATATCCTGTCCAACCACCATTAGTGCAGATCTTGCCTATCATAGAATTATGTAGAAGCACAGCGTTATCTATCCCAACTGTACTGTCTATACACACACATCATGATTTTTTCTTTCTACAACCCTTCCTGTGTCTACACCTGTCAAAAGTGGGCACTCCATTGACATTC
>PVKA01025330.1:0-33085 GCA_004027165.1 Ctenomys sociabilis
AAAAAAAAAAAAAAAAAAACAAAAATAGTGAATTATCTGAAGAAATTGTTGACTATCGCCATTTACAGTTCAACTTATTATTATGGCCCCATGTTATATACCTCATTTTTATACTTTTCTGCTGGATGGTTAAGACCAAGATAAAGCAAGACCTATATAACAAAAAAGTAGCTTTTGTATCTGATGAGCTCAGTCAAGTCCCCTCAGGGTTTATCTTGTAATCCTGTACCTCACTCTGTAGATCCTTTGTCTGTGTCAGCCATGTGGATGAGTCACAGCCATTGCTTGGCCAGTTTGCTCTCTGTGAGAGCCTGAGAGAAAGTTTTCTCTCCATGTGACTCTCCCTAGGCACACTATAGATCATTGATCGCCTTCCTCTGTGGCTCTATAATCTTGATCAGAAAATTTGGGGCACAATTGAGTTTCATGATGTTACAGTACAGATCCTCGTGTGTCCTGAGCCTTTGCTGGCTTTGAAAGGCTAGGGCCAAATGTTGGCTGACCTTGTGGCCCTTCTGTTTCTTCAATTTTCTTTTTCTTGATTTATTGAGAGAAAGCTCCTGTCTGAGAGAGGGACGGGAGGGGGGCCCGATCGTATAGTTCCCCCTGTTTTTTCAATTTTTAATCTTTGAACTTAAGTTGTCAACCATCCAGAAGAAAAGCTGATTTGTACTCTGCAGCATATTCTGTTCAGTTTGCCCTATCTGACTAAATTATTTTTGGTTGTTGTTGGAAATTTCTATTTTTATTTCTTCATTTGACTTCTTATACTAGGGAGACTATATGATATTTGCATATGTGTGTCTGGTTTATTTCACTTATGAGTATATGTTCAAGTGGCATCCACTTCAATATAAATTCTTTATCATTCTTTATAGCAGAGTAATACTCCATCATATAGAAATATTCTATCACCATGCACTAAGCTAAAGTCAAAATGGATTAAAGATCTAAACATTAAAACAGAAGCACTCAATCTCCTGGAAGAGAAAGTAGGAGGACCTCTTGAAGACATAGGAGTAGGCAAAGAGTTCATGAATAAACATGTATTCACACGAGAAACACTTGAAAGAATCAATAACTGGGATCAACTCTTCTTGAGTTTCTGCACATCAAAAGAAATTATCAACAAAGTGAAAAGACAACCCACAAATTTTGAAAAAATCCTAACTAATAAGCAATCAGACAGATGTCTGCTGTCTAGAATATATACAGAACTAAGATATAACAAGGTCCTCATATTTAAAGACCCAATTCAGAAATGGGCATCTGAGATGAATACATACTTTTAAGAGGATGAAATTAAAGACTCGAATAAATATATGGAAAAAATGCTCCACATTGCTAGCCATCCATGAAATGTGAATTAAAACAACGAGATACCATCCAGAAAGAATGGCTATCATAAGGAAATCAACCAACAACAAATGTTGGAAATGATGTGGGGAAAAGGGAATACTTCTCCACTGTTGGTGGGAATGTAGACTGGTGCAAACATTGTGGAGATCAGTGTGGAGACTCCTCAGAAGAGTAGGACTGGAAATCCCATTCAAGCCGGCTATCCCCCTACTGGGAATTTTCCCAGAGGAACTGAAAACATTATATCATAGTGATATATGTGTACCTATGTTTTTAGCAGCACAATTTGTGATAGCAAAATCTTGTAAACAACCAAGATGTCCGTCACATGAGGAATGGTTGAAAAAGATGTGGTATTTCAATTGAATTAATTTCTGCTCTAATCTTTATGATTTCTTTTCATCTTTGGGCTCTGGGTTTGGTTTGCTCTTTTCTAGATGTTGGAGGTGTTGCATTAGTGTGTTTATTTGTTCCCGTTCTGTTTTCCTAATGTGTGAGTTCATAGCTATGAACTTCCCTCAGAGAAATGCTTTCATTGCATCCCATAAATTCCGCTAAGTTGTGGTTGAATTCTCATTGAATTATCGATATTGTTGAATTTCTTGTTTAATTTCATGTGTAACCCATGGGGCTTTTGCTGGTTTCTTCTGTCATTTATTTTCAGTTTCATTGCACTGTGGTCAGATAATACGCATGGGATAATTTCTGTTTTCTTGCATATACTTAAGCATGACCTGTGGACCAGTATGTGGTCTATTTTAGAAAATGACCCATGTGCAGCTGAAAAAAATGTATATTCAGCTGTGATTGGGTGGAATATTCTGTATATGTCCACCAGGTCCATTTGTTCCAAGCTCTCGTTCATTTCTGCTACTTCTTTGCTAACTTTTTGTCTGATTGACCTATCTTTTTCATATAAGGCTGCATTAAGTTCTCCTGTTAAGATTGTGGTCTTGGATATTAGATTTTTCATGTCCATTAATACTTTTCTTATATAGTTGGTGCTCCTGTGTTTGGTGCATAGATATTTATGAGTGTTGTCTCTTTCTTTTGAATTTTTCCCCTAACCAATATTAGTGGCCTTCTTTGGTTTGTTTGATCATTCTTGGTTTGGAGTTGAGACTGTTTGAGAACAAGATTGTTGCTCCTGCTTTTTTCTGAGGTGCTGGGGCAGGTAGTATTGTTTTCCATCCTTTGACTTTCAGCCTATGAATGTCTTTTTGAGTTAAGTGTGTTTCTTGTATACAGCATATTGTTGGATTTTGTTTCCTAATCCACTGTGCCAGTCTGTTTCTCTTAATTGGTGAATTGAGTCCATTTTCATTTTTTTTTCTTGTCATCATTTATTCATGCAAGCAAACAATACTCAAATCCAAGGAAGTGTATAATTCACTCTTATAACATATCCTTTGTACCGATGAGAAAATTTAAGCATTTCATCAATTAGATATTTTGTGGATGGCTACCTGCAACCCAGTTGAAGTTTAAAATCAATTTTGTGCACTGAAGGAAACTTTCTCCTTGGACTCATAAAAATCATGTTTTAATTTAAGGACTGAGTTCCCTGATAGGCTAGGATCTCCTGCCTCCCCACTGTGCATGCTCAGGAAAGCACTCTGCAATGCAGGCAATTGGTCAGGTGGGGCAGGCTATATATCTCCTGCCTATATCTAACTCAAGAATATAGGACCTGAGTCAGCAAGCTAGAGACCGAATATCCATGTTGTTTGTTCCCCACTGGAATAAAAATTTTGGAGTTGGGAATAACTGAGGTGTGAGTTGAATATCTTCCATTTTTAGAAGGAAATTGGTGGGCCTGAGTGCATGCTCTTTACTCATCATTGCTCTTGGGGTAAATGGGAAGAAAGAGAGAACCTATGTAGGGCTGAGTGAAGGTGGTAGCTGCTGAGAGCCAGGGCAGCATGTACAACAACCTACGCTATGTCTTGCTGTTCCCACAACAAAGTCTTCCCTACCAAAAGGAAGCTGTAATAGGATTCAATCTTTTTTGTCTCTTCCTGGGACAAGAGCATGGAATGAAGTGACACAGGAACTCACTGCTTCACCCTCATGTCCATAATGTGAACATGCTTAATACTGCTGTCAGCAAGGTGTTATTAATCATAACTTTTTGCTCATACAATATTGTGTGAATATCCAATTGCACAGAGATGGAAAGGTGGTACTGTGTCTACCCAAGAGAAAGCCCTCAATGAATATTAATTGCTGTTCATTACTCATTTCTAGAAAACTACTCTTTGCCAGATCTTTGGCATCTAAACCTGGCCATCAGTCCTGCAGGAATTGTGGCATTCTGTGATCATAACTCTTTTTTTTTTTAAATTTTTATTTTATTCAAGTACAAATATCAATGAGACAGTTTTTAGATACCTTGACAAGATGGATTTGATAAATTAATACATTGCAAACTGTTTTCATAATGTTTTGGTATCATAGAAGGTGCATACATGATATTATACTTACAGACATTATTATAGCATATGTCTCTTAACAGTAAATAAAGAGAGTGTAGCTGTTTGCGTATGTTATTTTTTATACCTGAATTACATCAAAGATTCAATAATACTTTCTACCTTGTTATTTTCCTAGTGGTTGTCCATAGTACTAGAAGCGGACATAATATCCTGTCCAACCACCATTTCATTGAGGGTAATAATTGAAATGTGTTGAATTATGATTGTCATGTTATTTACCTGCTGTTGTTTATTTCTTTTTGTCCTGTGTTTAATTGTTTTCCCTATTTAGTGGGTTCCTTCTGTTCTCATTCATGGAGTTCTGGTCATTGTGGTCCCTCTCTAGAACATCTTTCAGTAGCCTGAAATTCTTCAATTGTTCTTTGTCATGGAAGTATTTCACTTCTCTATCAAACTTGAAAGAGAGTTTTGCAGGGTTTAGTAGTCTGGTTTGGAATTTTTTTTCATAGAGGACGTGAAGAATTCTGCTCCATGTTCTCCTTGCCTTCACGGTTTGTGAAGGGAAGTTGGCCGTAATTCTGATGGGTTTTCCTTTGAATGTGATCTGCTTCTTTTCTCTAGCAGCTTTCAGTATAGTATTCTTGAGTTGGATTTTTGGGATCAGTATGTCTTGGTGTGTTTTTAGTTGGGTTGAAGTTAATTTGGCATTCTGTATACTACAGTTACCTTAATGTTAGATTGTTTCCTCATATTTGGGAAGTTTTCTGCTATTACTTCTGCCCATATTCTTTTTTATCATTTGTGTTGACTCCTTCTCATTGATGCCTATTAGTCTCACATTGTTCATCTTGGCATCATCTTGCAGGTGATGGATTATTTTTTCCTGCATCCTAGTTGTTTTTAAGAGATCTTTTCTCACCTTTTCAGTAGCTGCACCAGCATCTTCAAGATCTGAGACTCTGTCTTCACTTTCACTCAAATGGTTTTGCAGACTTGTGATTGAGGTTTTAAGTTCTTCTATTGTCTCTTTGACTCTGCTTCATTTGATCTATTTCTTTGCTGTATTGTTTATTCAAGGAACCCATCATATTCTAATCTCCTCTATTGTTTTTGTCAATTTCTTCGTTAGAGGTAGCTATTAATTCTTTTACTGCAAAGTTTTTTCCAAATTGGGTTTCCTCCATATATTTCCAGAATTGATTTGCTACTTCAGATGTTATGATTTCAAAGATTTATTTTTTTATTTCAGAAATTATTTTTGCTTTGAGTTCCTCTTTACCCTTTTGCTGTTATTTCTTTGCCTGAGATGCTGTTAATTCATGTTTCAGCTGGAATAGTGTTCTCTGTGTTTGTTCTGGGTGGGCATTGGGTTTCCCCCATATTTTCTGGATTTGATTCATTACTTCTGATGCTATGTATTGAATCATTTCTTTCTTTTTTTTTTTTTTCCAGGTGTTAATTCTGGTCTGAATTCCTCTATACCTTTCTGTTGTTTCCTTGCTTCTGACTCTGTTAATTCATTCATTTTAGCTGAGTTAGTGTCCTCTGCACTTATCATTGGTGGGCTTGAGGCCTGAGATTGCATTTGGCTCCTTGTTTTTATCATGACTTATAGCTCTGGCCTCTGACTTTTGGTGTAGAGTTTTGGTCCAATGTTAACCTTAGCACCTTATGAAATTCAGGTATTGTTCTAGTTCATGTAGTTTTTCCTGGCTTGGGTCTGCAGCTTTGCCACCTCCTTCCTGTTGCTGACCTTGGAGGTGAGCCTGTTGTAACCCTTTGACAAGATGCTCTGCTTCTGGATTTCTTTGTGTTTTTGACCCTGGTCTCAGTGCAAGGACTTCAGCCTCAGAGTTTCTCCCCAGGCCTGGGCTGGGTGTGGAGGGGTCTGGGGCGGGGTAGGAGAGCACAGAAGCTCTCTCACACACTCACTGGGCCTGTGCTTTGGCGGGTCTGCTGGGCTCCCAAAAGGGTGGTGGATGTTCTCACTCACTGTGTGCTGACTGTGCTGGGCCTGGGGAACGGGACAGGACAGAGAACGCTGGGAAAGGTCTCTCTAGCACAGTGGGCCTGGGTTTCTCACTCACAGGAAGGGCTGTGTTGGGTCTCTGGATATGGTTTGTTAAAAAATTATATTTTCCCTTATTTTGACACTTTCTGTCTGCTGCCAATGACTTTTTCCATGTGTATTTTCTTTCTTTGGTTTTGGTTTTTGGGGAAAGGTGAGAGCAAGCAGAATACTTTATAATAGATTTTCTTCTATTAGAATATTATGTGTCCTAATTTAGGAATGGAACAGATTCTAAAACTGAGAGGTTCATACTGAGAAGACCCTGGAAGCTCAGGGTAGGCAGGTCATATGATCTGATTATAATTTTGGAAGGTACCTCTGACTCTGCTCAGCGTATATATCTCATATACTCTGGAGCAGAAATGGGATAAAGAAGATGCACTGAGGAACATCTTTATAGTAATTTATAGTAAGATCATAATTGTGCTAGTTTTCTAGGGTTATATATTTGCTGCTTTCTTTCTTTTTCGACATTAAGGCAAAATTTATTATTCCATGTCCACTTCAGGCCTTGTTGAAGAAATCTTACTTTCCATCCATGGTACTTGTGGAAAGTACCATGGGTACTTTGGGTCATAGGTCCATTTGTAGAGGTTCATCAGTACTGTGTCTTAAGATTTTAGATTCCCATCAAAAGTACACTTCATGTGGCCATGGGTACCTGAAGGCTCTTTGATGTGTCCTCAGCGGCCCCACTTTGTCCTCAATTCCACTGGTTTAAACTACAGTACATCCTCTCTATTGAAGAACATGTAATGCACTACTGCAATCTTAGTAAAAATTTTGAAGGAATGACCACTCAGGACAACTCTCTTGATGACCATTCTGTCTGGATCCGCAGACAACAAATACCCTGTAGCAACAAGGCTGTGCATTCCATTGCTTTTCTGCTTAAAAAGAAGCACAGATACAGGAGGAAAAATAATTGGTGCGTGTACTGTTGCTACCAAGGTTGCACCAGCAGTTAGAAATCTCTGAAATTTGTGTTTATCTGCTGCAGTGTGCTGAGAGAATAAAGGTGAAGCTCAGAAACGTCTGAATCCACAATGGAATATCCACAATGGAAAGCTTTTTGACTTTCACAGACTCAGTGTTGCCAGGAGTCCGGCTTACCACGATGTTTTAATACTGACATCTTCTGTTCATGAGTTAGCAAAGAAAATGCAATCAAGGGTGCTCCTTGCCTGAAGTCCTCAACCACTGAGACAGGGACTTCAGAGACATGAAGTGTGACATACCAGTCAACCTCAGTCAGCTCCTTTAGTCTCTTTTTCCACAATCTCTTTAAAGATGCATTTCCGAGTATTAGTATAGTTCTGAAACTGCAAAATACGAGCATAATCTCGAGGAAGGTTTTCCTTAGGATCCCATGGCGATGTCCGAAAGTACTTAAGGCCTCTGTATTTCTGAAATCGAATTCTAGCAGCCACATCATGGGGTGTGTCCATTTCATCTGGAAATATCTCCTCCAATCTTTCTTGTTTATATTTCTCCAACATTTTTTCTTCAGCCTCTTCATCCATTTTCTCAACATACAGATCATCACACATAGACTCCCCTATTGTCATAGTTTCACATTCCTCCTCCTCCTCACTACTTTCACACTGAGATTCCTCTTCCATAAAACCCTCATGTTTTATATCATCAAAGTCATCTTCTTCCATACCCCTTTCACCACCTTCATCCAAAATCCATTCAGCTTGGTAACTGGATGTTCCTTTGAGGACCTTCTCCACCACCTTGGTCCTTTGCCTCACTGAGCTCCTCTTCAGTGGGCCATGTCTGCTCCCCATCCATTGGATCTGGGATAACCTCTGTTTGCAAAGACTCCTGTCTGGTAGGGTCTGCCTTCATTAGGATCTTAATATCTTCTTCCATAACAGCAGCTATAAACAGCATCTATAGCACAAACCTCATTGCCATGCCTGGATCCTTCTGAGATTTAATCGTTCTAGGATTTAAAGGGAAACGGTCTATAGGAGCATCAATCTGTTTTGTTTGAAAATCACCATGTCCAATGATATGTATCAAGCTGTTTATGATCAAAGTCTGCCCACGAACATAGCTTAAAGTTTTCAAGGTGCCCACCAAGTTATTCTCTTCATTAGGCACAAAATCAGCAGCACAGGCAAACAAATAAGTCTGCCTATCTCGAAAAGCAAGATGCTTGCTTTTAGTTAGCCAACTGCCTAAGCAGCATTCCTGCCTCCTGCTGAGTGTCTAACAGGAAGAATTTGTCATCAGGAAAGCAGTTCTCCACTACTTTACTTTGCTTCTTCTGGGAATCTACCTGCTTCATCGGTGGAAGACCAGAAACCTCTTGGACAGCTAGTGTATAGGTGGGAAGACCCTGAGCAAACAGGCAGGAAAGGGAGTAATCCCCAGTGCTGTCCCAGCCTTCCAGTGGGTCAACGGGGAATAGGATGGTATCAGCCACTTTAGCCATGTCTAACACAGTGTGCAGATCTCCTGGTTTTGCAGATGTAAAAAACCACTGATGTTTCAGTCTGGGGCACCGCAGCATGAAGCCATTGGTACTCTCCCATTCCTGTAGGTGCACTGTTTCTGTCTCTGTATTTCTATCTTGAAGCAGACAAAGGGCTTCAGGCAAAGAAATTCTGTTATGCAAAGGAATCACCAACACCTGATGAGGAGCCCCATCTTTGCTGCCAAGCTGTCTCTTCTTTGCCAGAACTGCCTCATTTTTCTGCTTTCGGAGTTGACTGGCGCGATGCCTCTGGTCTACTCTGCTGAGTTCTTTTCTCACCTTCTTGCACAGGACTTTCAGCTCCATGTGGCCATCCCACTGTGTGGATCCTCGACCCCAATGTCGCCCACCTTTATGAGCTTTATTATGCTGCTTGAGTGGACCTGATTGGTGAGCTGTCATGCTCCTGCTCACATGTGCCAGCAGCCTGCTGCAACTTAAAGATATTTATTTTGGTTACATTTTTTGTTACATGGGTCTTGCTTTAACTCGGTCTTAACTATTCAGCAGAAAAGTATAAAAATGGAGGTATATAAAGTAAAGTCATATTAATATAATGAACTGTGAATGGCTCAAGTCAACAACTTCTGTGGATAACCCGCTTCTATTGTAGACTGCTGGTCTGTGTTGGATTGTTTTTATTGTAGTGGATCCAGCTCACATATATATATGTATATATGTATATATGTATATATATATGTAATTAGCCATCTATGTTTTGAAAATCTGTAACATATGTATCGTTAAATTAAAAAAAAAAAGATATTTATTTTGACTCAGTTGCAGTGGATCCAGCTCATAGTTGGCAGGCTCCAAGTCAGAAACAGCCTGGCAGATCTGATGGTAGAGGTCAGCTGTGTGTGCAGCCAGAAAGAAGGGGTGGGCAATGGTGTGGTGGGCATGCTTAGGATCCCACCATTTGGGAGGCTGAGGCAGGAGGACCGTCGCCTAGGCTCCAAAGTGAGCTCAAGGTCAGCCTGAACTGCACAGAGACCCTGTCTCAAAAAGACCACAAAAAAGAAAAAAGAAAAAAAAAAAAGGAAAAGAATGAATGGGTTAGGCCGAGAATACACATGTAAGTCACTTTCCCATTCTTTTCAACCAGACCTCACCTCTGAGTGCAAGGCTTTTGGGGGATTTCTTTTTTTTTTTTTTAATTACATATTTATTTATTTATTTTTAAAATTTATTTATGGTGTATTTTAACTTGAAGAGTGAAAAATAAAAGCAGAAACAAATAGAAAAAATGACATAAACAGGGTAATATACAACAATATATATGTTACAGATTTTTAAAACATGGATAGCTAATTTTATTTTTTATTTTTTAGCTAATTATACACACACACACACACACACACACATATGTATTTTTAAATAAAACAATCCAACACAGATCAGCAGTCCACAATAGAAGTGGGTTATCCACAGAAGTTGTTGATTTGAGTCATTCACAGCTCAGTATATTGATTTGACTTGACTTTATATGCCTCCATTTTTATACTTTTCTGTTGGATAGTTAAGACCAAGTTAAAGCAAGACCTATATAGCAAAAATGTAACTTTTGTATCAGATACGGTCAGACAGGTACCCTCAGGGTTTATCCTGTAACTCTGTACTGCACTTTGTAGATTCCTTGTCAGTATCAGCCTGTTTAAAGCCAGATGCGTTGGTTCCTGTCTGAAATCCCCACACTCATGGAGGCCAAGCAGGAGGATTGCAAATTTGAGCCCAGTCTGCGTAACTTAACTTTTTATTTTGCTTCTCAAAATAAAAAATGAGGGTCAGAGAGATAGCTTAGTAGCATAAGTGCCCGGCAAGTGCAAGATCCTGAGTTTGATTGTTGGTATTGCAAAAAAAAAAAAAAAAAAAAAAAGAGAGAGAGAAAGAAAGAAAAAAAGGAAGAGACTTGGGACTTGGACTTTTCAGCAATGCTGGAACTGTTAGGATTTGGCAACTCTTGCAGATAGACTGTGTTTTACATGAAAGAATGTGCACAAATCTTTGGGGGGCCAGGGATGGAGGACTGTTATGGTTTGTGTCTAGTTGTCCCTCAAAGTTCTCATGAAGTCATAGAGCAGCTTCTAAAATTTGTGATTAGTTCTTGATCTAATGCTGGGATTATGGGTGTGAGTGATGCGCCTGCCCTGGGATGTGTAATCTGCATGCAAATGTAAGGAGAGGAGAGAGGCTTGCTAGCTGCTATAGCCACTGTTCTTCCCTTTGGTGTTTGCTGTTTTTCTGATGCCATGAGCAGCTGCCCTCTGCCTTGTGCCACTCTGCCTTGGAATTCCCCACTGTGAGCTAAATAAAACTTTCCTTCATTAAAAAAAAGAAAGAAAAAGAAAAGAAAGGGGTAGGGATGTAATTCAGGGCTAAGGCTTTTGGTTCAATCCCCAATACCAGGGATGTACCCCACAACACACACCTGTAAAAATACCATAAAACAAAAATGAAAACTGGGCCTTTGTACAGAACACTTTCAAAGTGTGGATAAAATATAACCAAGCTTTTAATGTATGTTTCAAGATCTAGTGAGGAAGAAAGGCATAGTTTCTTGTCCAATATGAAAGTGTGTGTGTGTGTGTGTGTGTGTGTGTGTGTGTGTAAACAAGGCCTTGGTGGTATATGCCTGTAACTCTAGTAATTCAGAGACTGAGGCAGGAGCATCTGCATTAGTTCAAGACCATCCTGGCTATATAGTGAGTTCAAGGTCAGCCTGTAAGACCCCGTTTCACAGGGCAAAACAAAATCCAAACAACAACAATAAAAGAAAATAAAATTATTATTGCTATTATTATTTTTTTGTGAGACAGAGACTTGGTATATAGTTCAGGCTGGCCTTGAACTCACTATGAAACCAAGGCTGCCTTTGAACTTGCAGCTGTCCTCCTTCCTTAGTCTTCCAGTATTGGGATTACAGCATATCTCATCATTTCTGGCAGGAAGGTAGAATTCTTCTAGACTGCCTTTAGATCACCAAAGACCTTGGGTCCTTCCATTACGAGTTCTATTCCATTGTTTCAGATCATACCAGAGAAGTAGCTATTTGTTCTTTGTTTTATTGGGTTAACTAGCTGTGGCCCTGATATTTGAATGTCCTGGGCATTTGAGATCCAGATTATCCACTGATCTTTTAAAAATATCAAAGTAAAAACGTCACAATTTTCTTTCTTTCTTTTTGGTTGTTTTTGAGATAGGGTCTCATTATGTAGGCTTGTCTTGAACTCACTATGTAGCCCAGGCTGGCATTGAATTTGTGGCAGTCCTTCTGCTTCAACCTCTCAAGTACTGGATTGCAGGTTACCATACCTGGCACAAATCTGCCTTTTTGTAATTAGATTGCATAAACCAATTTTATACATGAGGCACATAGATTTCTGACTATGATTATATCTTTTTTTTTTTTTTTTTTTTTGGTAGAACTGCGATTGAACTCAGACCCTTACCCTTGCCAAGGAAGCGCTTATTCTACGGAGCCACCTCCCCCAGCTGATTTCTCACTATGAAAGGGAATTGTTAGACTGGTTACATAAGACTACTTTATTGCAAAGAGATATTTATGATATTTGAGGAAGTATTACAGGCCCCAGGAAAAGGAATGTCTCAGGCGCCACTTGCCAAGATTATACTGAAGGAATATTTGAGAAATAATTTGAATAAAAAAGATAAAATTTCCCCTTGACGAGCTTTTGGTCATAATAGGAGTTAAGGATTTGTTTTGTTTTACAGTACTAGGGCTTTCATTGCCCTACATTCACACGCACACACACACACACACACACACACACACACACACACACACCCCACGCCCTTTAAAAATTTGGAGACAGAGTCTAGCTAAATTTCCCAGGTTGGTTTCAGGTGTGAAAGTGTCCTGCTTTAGCTTTCCAACTAGCTGGAATACAGGTACGTGCCACCATGTCTGGTCTGCAGTTACAGATTTTGATATAAATAATTACTAGGAAGAGAGAGAAAGCAAGAGGAGGGTATAAGTTGTAGTGGGAATTTAGAGCTGCAATCCAGCATTTTTGACTGACAGCATGGGATTGATCCTAGGGCCTGTGTTATGCTAAGCACATGCTTAACCAATGAGCTACACAGAACCCTATAACTGTATTTTCATTTTCAAATAGTATGCTCTAATGATTAGCATAATAGCTAATGTATTTTGGCTGCCTACTGCATGCCAGAATCTGTACTAAGTGCTTTACATTTATTGACTTGCTTAATACTCATGTACCTATTATCTGTGTTTTATTATTTTTTCCTTTTTTTTTTTTTCTTTCGTCTTTTTTGAGGCTGGGTCTATACAGTTCAGGCTGGCCTTAAGCTCAGGCTAGTCTCAAACTCACAACAATCCTCCTGCCTCAGCCTCCCGAGTGCTGGGATTACAGGCTATTATCTGTATTTTAAAGGAAGTGAGAGAGACATGAGACCCAGACAGATTAAGTAATTTTCTTGTCCAAGGTCATATAAATATAGAACTTGGATTCCAACCATTGAAGCCAGACCCTGGACTAACAACAAATGACTGCTAAGCTAAGTGTTTTCTCTATGTAATCTTTTCTTTTGGCATTGTTCTTTCCTGCCAGACATTGCATTTTTTTCTACTTTTTAGCAGAGTTTTACTTGTACAGTACATAATTCAAAGTCAGCACTGTGAGTTTTTTTAGGACAAAAAGGAGCCCCATCTCCTTCACATTAAAAGTGGTTTCATGCTTGCTAGAACAAGTGAGTTGTATTAGAGGAAGCTTTGTATTTGTAGTCTTCTCATCTCCTTTCTGCTTGTTTATTTTAGGCTGTAGCTTCCTGGGGGATTCACTGTATCTTACTGGGGTGGCCAGCATTCAGGAGATTTCCAGTTGTATAGGGAAATGCCAGTTATGATTATGACTCCTAGCAGTTGTGCAGCTTTCCAATCCTGGCTTCCCTGTCAAGAATGTAATCACCTTTTCTTAGATTTATCTTCCTTTTTAGCTCTCCTTCCTACCTGCAAGGTTCCATTCCTTCCCAACTGGAATTCTGTCTCTTTGTACTTGTCTCTTTGCCTCTCTCTAGTTTATTCTCTCACTGCAAACAAAATAATTTTTCTGAAGTGTTATTTTGATTGTGTTACTACTCTGTTTAAAATACCTCAGGATAAACCTCTGTGCTCTAAATTCCTTAGATTGACTCACAACTAGGTATAGGAATAGGAGAAAGCAGGCCCTCAGATTAGAGAGAATTTAATTTGGGAACCAAAAGCTTGTTCAGAATCAAATCCAATACTCGTCATTCCCTTTAGTTTCTGGAGTTTGTCAATATGGGGAATGGTTCTGAAAGAAAATCTACTTAGAAAGAGATACAGATGTAAGTAAGGGATGCTGACAGACCAACTGGTTAACTAGCTCATGGGAGAAATGTAAAGCATATGAACAAGTCTGAAAGTAGGAGTGTGCACAAAGGCAGGAAAAAAGAACAATGTAATAGACCATTCTGATGATCTATCTTGACATTCTAAAAGGTGACATGATGGTGAGGTCAGACTGTCCATGAGCATGCAGTGTTTATTTTAGTGAGGCACCTGGAGCAGATAGACTTCTTTGTCCAGTGTGAGTGACAGCTGGCTGAGTACAGAATTCTGGGTTACAGTTTTTTCCTTAGTGTACAGTAGATAGATAATTTTTTTTTACTAGAATACTTTTTGATATTGATTCTTTTTTTTTTAAATTCCGGGGCTGGGGAGATGGCTCAGTAAAATAAGTGCTTCCCTGGCAAGCACAAGGGTCTGAGTCCAATACCCTGTTCCCCCAAAAATAAATAAATAAAATTAAATTAAAATTTAAAAATGCACTTACCTGTTACTGTTTGAGCTCTTTCAAGTTCTAAATTCAGGTCCCACATTACCTGGAGAAAAGTCTTCGATACGGTATTTGAATATTACTTCTTTTTGTTTTTGTTTATAACACTGGGATTAAATCTAGAGCCTTCCTACTGAGTTACATTCCATCTCCTTCCAGCCTGCTTGTTTGGGCTGCCCTGGAACTTATTTTGTAGCCCAGGCTGGATTCAAACTTGAAGTAATCCTCCTACATAAGCCTCCAGAGGGTTAGCATGAAAGGTGTATGTCACCATACCTGGCCTCACCTCTTCTTAATAAACTTTTTATTGTGGGACAAGGTTTTGTTAAAGTAACTAAGTTACTCAGGCTAGGCTTGAACTTGGAATCCTTTTTCTTCAATTCCCAGAGTGCAGGAATAATAAGTATATACCATATATCAGCTAAATATTACTTTTGTTCTGTTTATTCCTGTGTTAACTTAAGGAACTCCAGTTATTATGTGTTATAGCTTTGCATCTTTCCCATCTCCTCTTTTAAAATTATTTTGATCTCTCTCCCCTTCTCCCCCTCTCCCTCTCTCCCCTTCTTCTTCCTCCCCTTCTCCCTCTCTCTTTTCCCCCTCTCCCCATCTCTCCCCCTTCCCCTCTTCTCTCCCTCTCCCTCTTTTCCCCTTTGCCCCCTCTTTCCCTCTCCCTCTTCTTCCCCTCTCCCTCTCTTCCTCTCTCCCCTTCCATTCTTCCCTACTTCTTCCTTACATTTTTGCTCTAGCTTTTTACATTTTTTTGTATCAGAGTATTGAATGAGCCCTGGGCCTCCTTCCTGTGCATTAGACAAAGCTGTTCCATTGAAGTACATCCTAAGAAATTTGTATTTTGATGCAAGGTCTTGTTAGTTCTTGAACTTAGATTTACCTGTCCCAGGGTCCAGCCACATAGCTCAGCAGACTAAAGTGTCTACTTAGGCCAAGCACAGTGGCCGGGTCTGGATCCCTGGTGGGCTTGCAGTGCTGGTCCTGCCCCTGGGGTGGGCTGAGATGGCAATTGAGACTGGATGTGGTGAATGTGCCAGTGGCCCATGCCTGTAATCCCAGTGCTTGGGAGGCTGAAAACAGGAGGATCACAAGTCTGAGATCCTGTAAACCCTGTACTAAATACAGTATAGAAAAAAAAATTTAACTGCCTCAGCCTTATGAATAACTAACTCTTGTTTTTCATTTATTTATTTATTTTTTTGCTGATGTGAGGTATCAAATCCAGAACATTGTATTTACTAGACAAATGCACTACGGCTGAGTTACATCTCCTGTCTTTTAATTTTTATCTGCCTCCTAGCAGAGTTCCTTATTATTTTAGGTTCCCCCCCCCCTTTATTTTTTCCTTCTGTGGCACTTATTTTTGCTTTTTTTAAAAACTTTGTGTTGGAGTCTTGAACTCTTGGACATGAGGGAGGCTTCTGCATCAGCTTCTGAGTAGTTAGGACTACAGATGTCCTCCATGGTACCTGGCTGCCCTGCTTTATTTTATATTGTGTGTTCTAACTGAACCCAGGGCCTCTCGCACCCCAGGCTTGCAATCTACCCATGAACTGTATGGCTTATCACTGATTTTATTTTGGAAATTGTGAAATGAATACTGCCTAATTGTATGTGTGTGTGTGTGTGAGAGAGAGAGAGAGAGAGAGAGAGAGAGTGTGTGTTGTGTGTGTGAATATAAGTGTATGAACATATATGTGATATATATATTCATTTTCTTTCTTTTTTTGGTGGAACCAGAGATTGAACTCAGGCCCTTGCACTTGCCAGGGAAGTGCTTACTCCACTAAGCCATCTCCCCAGCCCCTATATATTCATTTTCTGTATGTGGTGGCACATGCCTATAATCCCAGCGCTCAGGAGGCTGAGAGGATCATCATGAGTTAAACGCCAGCCTGGGCTATATAGAGAGACCCTTTCCCAAAACACAGATAGATAAATGTAATTTTACATTTTTAAAAATCTTTGGGTGTTCTGTTTTTCTTACATTCTTTTAGAATGACTTTACAGTCTTGTAGCTGGACATGGTGGCACCTGTGGTAATTGATAATCCCTACACTCAGGAGGTTGGGATAGTAGGATTGCTATGATTTGAGTCCAACCTAGCTAGCAAGTCCCTGTCTCAAAAAAAAAAAACAAAAAACAAACAAACAAAAAACAAAAGCAGATAAACAAAAAACACAGACTTCAAGACAATGTAAATGTTTTTTCCTCTGTGACTAATGCTCATGTAGAATCATTCTGAAAGTGTTTCTTAGTGTCACTGTTCAGTCCTTGTTACATGCCTCATAAGGTTAAAACCTCTTACATTTTAATAAATTGTCTTGATGGTCAGTAAGTGCAGCCTCAGGAAAATGAGAGGTCTTGGCTACAAGGGACCCTCAGGAAGCATGTCTCTGTGTAGGCTTTTGTTTGTGCATTTGCCAAAGTTGTTCTGTCATGTTTTGATCAGGCGCCTTGTCCTAGAATAGTCCTGCTTTTTCCAGAGGCACATGCCACTGTGTTGGCTCAGTGTTGCTACTTTTTGTTGCCACTAGAAAGTTATCTGCCACTGTGCAGCCAACTCCCATGCCCCAGATCTTCCAGTACACTGTTCTCAAACTCTGCCAAGTTACTGTCCAGTGTTGTACTTCATCATTTTACACATGGTCTCACTGCTTTAATGCAAATGTTTTTCTCTCCTGCCATGGCTTTATTCAGATCCTGCTAGTTTGTAGCTGTTAAAACACACTTACCCCCCATAGGTTTTTTATCTTGCCTGAGTTAGCTCTTTTCCTTCCAAACTAGAGGGAGTATAAGTCCTTTGGTACCCTTTTTAATACCTTTTTTTGGTGTGCTAAGTCAGTGTTCTGCCACTGAGCTATGCCCCAGTCACCATTTTAGTACTTTTCTGCTTCTGAAAAAGCTAGATCTGTCTGGGTAGTATGTCATAGGAAGTATAAAAAAAACTTAATTGCCAGTGTTATTTCCCTGCTTATTTCTATTAAGAATTTGATCATGGTCAAGTAGATTCTCAGTCACTGGTTCTAAGAAATTTTATAAAATATTTTTGACAAAGAAAGTCCTTCTCTTTTAAAGAAATCTCTCCTTTTCCCCCCATCCCCCTTCTCCTCCTGCTTTTTTTTTTTTTTTTTTTTTCTTAAGATAGGCTGTCACTGTGTAGACCAGGCTGGCCTCAAACTTGCAATGTTCTTGCTTTAGCTTCCTGAATGCTGGATTATGTGTGTCACCATACTTGGGCAGCTACCACTTCCTTTTTTATCTTTTATTACAGGGTCTCCCTATGCAGCTCCAACTCCTAGTGGTCCTCCTGTTTTCAGCCTCCCCAGTGCTGGGATTACAGGCATGTGCCACCATGCCCAGTTTCAGTGACCAGCTGTGTGCCAGACCAATAGGACATGTGATACTGGAGATTGAACTCGGGTCCTTATGCTTGCCAGGCCAGTGCTTAGAACTCTAAGGTATCTTCCTGGACTACCCACTACTTTCTTAAGAACTAGATTCTGTTTTCCCTCGTAAGAGGTTCAATCCCCATCACCAAACCAAAGTCTAAAAAGCTTAAATGTGTGATGTAAGGAGGAATAATTCAGTGTTTTTATGGTTTTTGTCTAGTTGCTCCCATAAAGCCTCATGCAGTCATGGGCAGCTTCTGGAGTTTGTGATTGATTCTTTTTTTTTTTAATGTATTTGGTTGTTGCAGGGTCTCACTATGCAGCTCAGATTCGTGGTGAACCTTCTGCTTTTAGCTTCCCCAGCACTGGGATTACAGGCATGGGCCACTATACCTGGACTCTGGCCAGCTCAGCCTGCTATGAGGGTGGGGTGCTGGCACATGGTGCTGGGATTGGACCATGATCCTTGAGCTTGCCAAAACTTGCCTAACTAGGTGCTCTAGTTGATTGAGCTATCCTCACCTGCCCTGTGATTGATTCTTGACCCAGTGTTGGGACTATGTGTGTGAGTGCGCTGGGGCAGACACTCTGCCTTACAGTGTAAGGAGGGGAGAGAGACTAGCTAGCTGCCTGAGCTCCTGCCACTCACTTCACTCTCATACTCTTTGCTGTGCCATGAATGGCTGCTCTGCATGATCAGAGCCTGGTGACACATGCAGGTAGTGGCACAAGGCTTAGAAACTGTCTCATGAGTGGGATAGGCTAGAACAAGACAGGCCACTCATTCCCTATGCCTGGAGAACCAGATCATTATTGCAGAGTCCATGTGAATAGGATTATTACTGTAATCTCAAGGGTGCCAATGGTAGATTTATTTTACAAGTCAAACAAGCTCAAAGATGAAATTGCAAATCTTTTGAGCGGTTCTTGCATATTTCATTATTTCTCCCTTTACATATAGGAGCCTGGGGGAAAATGCTCTGCCTGGGGGAAAGAAAGAAGGGCCTGCCCAGATTTGGGTTTGATCCCTTGCATCCTGTAAGCCCTGCCCCGGGGTACTCTGAGACTCCATTGAGACTGGGCATGGTGGCACACACCTGTAATCCTAGCACTTGGGAAGCTGAAAACTGGAGGATCACTGTTCCATCTGTGTAGTGAGACCCTGTAGACTGTACTAAATACATTAAAAAAAAAAAAGCCCTGCTTGGGTTTTCTGTAGTCCTATTGCAGCATTTTCATACCAGCTTTGGAGTCTTTGTAAGAGCCTTTATTGTATAATAACTCTTTCTTTCTGATATATCTTTTCCTTCTGCCACACAAAATAGTTTGGAAAAGAGATATTTTTGTGGAAGCCCCTCATTGGTTTGAGCCTATAAAGTCTTTAAAATTAGCTTCATTATTAGCAAATTTGTTAAATCTATTGTTTAAAAATAATCTTGAGGAAATAATTGATAGTGATTGACCCATATAGTTTATTATTTAAATATCATATTTAATAGTTTTTAGATTTGAAAGTAATTTGCACTGATTTTCATAAATGAACAGGAGAAAGATGTATAAGTAATTTTGTTGTTATTGTCTGAGACAAGGTCTTGCTGTGTAGTGCATGCTGGCCTTGAACTCACAATGTACCCCATGCTGGCCTTGAAGTCTCAGTGATTTTCCTGCCTCAGCCTCCTGAGTGGTGGGATTATAGGCATGTGCCACCATGTCTGGCCTAGGACTAACTTCTCACTCTTGTTTTAAAAGCTATCATCTATGTATGTAGTGTTATAAACTTGTGACATACATGGAGTGAAGGTTTCTTTTCATAGGGTTGAGATTGAAACCAGTGCCTTATGCATGCAAGGCAAACACATGGAGACCAAAGATGCATTTTAAATTGAAAATATTTGTAATTTAAACCTTAAAAGGGAATCTAATATGAAAGCTGCTTGCTACAGACTTGCTTCTTTCTACCTTCTTGTCAACACAGAGGTTTCAGCATTGGGTAATACCATACTACATGACTTTGAGGGGCTTTTTGACCAAAAGTCTCAGTGGCTTTTCTTAATAATTGGAGTTGCTAAACTGAAAAAAAGCTATTGGGGATAAATCGTGAAGATGGAAAGTGCAGGGGGAAGGCAGAGAGTTAAACACCAAGCAGAGTGTTGAAGAGAGCCTAAGAAAGGACAAATGTGGGGGTGGCACACAGTGAAATAAACCCCAACATGTGAGTCATGAATAGTTGGGGCATCTGGCTGGCCTACATCATCTTGGTAGGGCTGCTGCATATGCTTCTACTCAGCATCCCCTTCCTTAGCATTCCTGTTGTCTGGACCCCGACCAATGTCATCCACAATTTGGGAATGTGTGTCTTCCCACACACACAGAAAGGAACCCTTTGAGACCTCCGACCAAGGAAAGGCTTGCCTCTTGACACATTGGGAGCAGTTGGACTAACGCCTCCAGCTTACCTCTTCCCCAAAGTTCCTTAGCATCTCCTGTATTATGCTCTACCTTCTGGCCAGCTTATACACCAAGTATGACATTGCCCACTTCCTCATGAACACTACCTCATGTTGAGCATACTGCTGCCTGAGTTGCCCCAGTTTCATGGGTTTCATCTCTTTGGCATCTATAGATACTGAGGGATAAGGCTGAGGACAACCCCACAGGTATGGAGAAGGCAGTAGAACAAAGGACCAAAGTATCTTTCCCTTCTCCAAACTGTCTTTTGTTTCTTGAAAGTCTGAGAACTATACAAACTTTCTCAAACTCAGGAAGAAAAGAGATTGGAAACGGGAACCATTGGATCTGGCACTGCTAAGGGCAAGACTGAGCCGGGAAAGGCAAATGAAGTTAAGAGCCACATTGCTCTGTTCTATAACAGGAAACCATATTTGGGCAGTTTGTTTGTTGATTACATTTTCCTCAATTACCTTCCTACCCCATTTTGCTGTATATTTTCCTTATGATAAATAATTTAAAAAAAAATTGGAATTGCTAAACAAGTTGACATGCTTTGAATTTCAGCACCTGAGAGGCTGAGACAGGAGGATTGTGAGTTTGAGGCAAGGTTGGGCTACATGGTGAGATCTTGTCTCAAAAAAAGTCTTAACATTTTAATCCTACATTTAATATTGGCACATAACAAGTTATGAAATAGTGATTAAGTAAAATGAGTCAATTTGCAAAATTCTTAATGGTGTCTCCTTTTGTTCTTTTGCAGTTAAAAGAGCCAAATTCCAAGGTTCACCAGGTAAGTCCAGCCTTCTAATGTTGTGTCCTTTCACCCCCTACACTTGTTATGAATTAATCACTGATCTTGAAAGGCTAGGGCCAAAATGTTGGCTGACCTTGCAGCCTTTCTTTTTCTCCAATTTTTGATCTGCAAACTTAGTTGTTAACCCTCCAGTGGAGAAGTTTATTATTACCCTGCAACATATGCAGTTCAGTTTACCCACACTATTAGTCTAAATATCAGACATCATAGGCATAGCATGGAACATATATTTTCAACTCTAACTCTGTACAGAATATGAAGAAGAAAAAAAAATTTAAAACTAGGAGTGAACACTCATATGTATTTACGTAGCTATTTAGAAATCCATCCATATACAGCATAGTAGCATTGTAGCATGACTGTCTTGTGACATTTTTTGTCTTATTTTTCATTTAGTACCCTTTTAAAAAGGGCAGTGTAGTAATAGCTGGTATATCATGACAAGAAGTACATAATTAGAAGACCATAATGGCAGGCATTTGGAGCATGACCCTTCTATACACTTTGTTAAATTCAGTGCAGTTGCTTGGTTCACAGGTGTCAGCATCTATAGTTAGTTGGGGTGAGAATCCTACCACTGAAATGCTAGTTTCAAAAATCTCCCAGCTGGGCGTGGTGGTGCATGCCTGTAATCCCAGCACTCTGGAGGCTGAGGCAGGAGGATTGTTGTGAGTTCGAGACCAGCCTGAGCTACAAAATGAGCTTAATTAAGGCCAGCCTGAACTGCACAGTGAGACCCTGTCTCAAAAAAAAAAAAAAAAAAAAAAAAAAAAAAAAATCTCCTGATGTTTCTCAGGAACATTGTCTTATCCATCTAGTGTGTATAAGTGAATGTCTTGCCTCTATCATGTTTCTCAGCGTTTCTCCTTACGCTCTCCTCATTGTCCAATCCTCAAGTTCTCACTTTCCTTTTAATTGTGTTATATTTTTCTATTTGCAGTTCTTGTTTTGAGTTATACTAGGGAGACTATGATATTTGCACCTGTGGGTCTGATTTATTTTGCTTATAAGTATGTCTTCAAATGGCACCCACTTAAATATGAAGGCTTCGAGTTTATCATTCTTTACAGCTGAGTAATACTCCATTGTATAAAAATGCCACATCTTTTTCACCATTCCTCATGTTGTTTAATTTTTTTAAGGGTCTTTGTAGAACTGTAAATTTATTTGTATCTTAGGTATATAATGGATGAATATTTAGGTCATTTCTAGTTTTTTTTTTTTTTTCCCAGTCACAGTCAATAAATGTTTTTCTGCATTTATGATTGTTCATTTCTACAAATGTATTTGTGTGTTAGGATCTAGAAGTAGAATTTCTGGGTCAAAAACTTGTATTTAAAATAAATGTGGTAATTGCTCCAGTATTGTACTTTGTTTGTTATGAAACAGAGGCTCACTTTGTAGTTTAGGCTGTCCTTGAGTTTGAGGCAGTCCTCCTGCTTCAGCCTCCTAAGTGCTGGGATTATGGAAATGAGCCACCACATGCAGCCTCTGATTGCACTTCTTAAAAAACTTTTTTCTGGAAGATGCTGGAGTTTTGAAACTAGCTCTCTAAGCACATGAAATATGCCTTCTAGCACTGTATAGTTCTAGCCCTGAAACTTTTTACTAGATTATACTGAAGCCAAAATTACATGAACATTTTTTCTAAATTTATCAACATAAAGTTTAGATAATTGAAGTATGTACAAATTTGTCCATTGAAAGGTGAAAAATGGCATCTTCTTATTTCAATATACTTTCCTTAATTGTGAATATCAAATTACAAAGACTGATTTCTGCTTTAAACTGGGGTGTACTGGAAAAATATGAACGTATTTAGGAACCTTGGGAAACTGGGGAAAAAACGGATCTTAGTACAACAGGAAATAAAGCAGTTTCTGAGCCCAGTATTTACTCTACTAGTTCTGAGTCAGGATTTCTCCTTGTGAGGGTCTCTTCTGTTCTCCGTTCTCTTCTCACTGGGCTTTCTCTGCTTACCAATCTTGTGCAAAATGCATAATAGCTGTTTCTTTTTTTAAAATTAATTTTATTGAGAAACAATAGCAGTAAGATAGTTTCAAAACTGATGAATAGGACAGTTTTAATAATTATTACATTGCATATTGTTGTCTTCTTAGTGGTTATTCATAATATACAAGATACAGACATGATATCCTATCCAAACACTAATCTCTCTTCTCTTTGAATTAAGAGAAAGTAACTGTATATATATCTTATTTTGTGTATACAAATACAAAATAGTCCTTCATTTATATCACCCCTTTTTTTGTTTTAGTTTTGTCAGAGATGGCTATTCCTTTGCCATTTAAATATTGTAGGTGCATGAATTCAGCAAAATAGTCCAGTAGTCCATAATAGTGGATTATGCATAGGACTGGCAATGTCAGAAGTTGTTGACTTGAGCCCTTTATAGCTCAGCATATTAATATGGCTTTATTTTTCACACCTCATTCTTATACATTTCTGCTGGATGGTTAAGACCAAGATAAAGCAAGACCTATATAACAAGAAATGTAACTTTTGTATCTGACAAGGTCATTATAGCTGTTTCATTGGAGTCTATCATGCCTTTCCTTCTCCTTTAGCGCCTTTCCTTCTCCTTTAGCACCTATCCTCACTTACCAGCATTTTTTTCTTCCCATCACATTTAAACTATTGTTTTTTTTCTTTTTGAGATAAGGTCTCACTATGCAGTATACGCTGGCCTTGAACTTTATAGCCCATGTTGGCCTCAAACTCACAGTAATCCTCCTGTCCCAGGCTCCCAAGTGCTGGATGATAGGCATGCACCACAGGTTCAGCTAAAATCTTTTTTTTTTTTTAAGCCCACTCAGCCTGCCCTGAGGGCAGTATGTGGTGCCAGGGATTGAACCACTTTCCCCTGTGCCTGCATAAGCTTGCCTAAGCAGGCTCTTTAGACCACTTAGCTATCTCACCGACCCTCAGCTAAAATCTTTTGAGAAGGAATCACATTGGTCCCTGCATTTGGCCAGCTTATGGATTTGCTGCTCTTGAGTTGGGACAACTTCTGTTCTGGTCAGTAGTATAGGATTGGACTAAGGGGTGGAGAATAAGCTCGACTAACACAAAGCATAGATCAGGTTGGGGGATAGTGCAGTGATAGGATACTTGGTTACAGTGTGTGAGACCCTGTATTTGATCCCCAGCACCACAGATACAGAAACAAAACAAAAAAAATGCCTGAAGAGTAGCTCATGGTCTAACACATTAGTACTGGCAGATGTCCATGGACATTCCCTTTATATATATGTGGGCTTTTATTTTTAGTACAATTATAAGGTTTCCATGTAGGTAAGTATAAAATTACAATGATATTTGCAAAATTTGTCTTCTATTAGAAATGTATGAGAGGACCCATTTTTCTCACATCTTATCTAACATTAGGTAATTATTTTAAGCAATATTTTTGAATTTGATGTGTCAAAAGTGAGAGTGTGGTATTGTATAAAATGGTCTCTGTATGAATTTCTTGCATAGAAAAATGAACCTTTTGTTCATTTCCCTTAATTATGAGTAAAGAATATATAGCAGGCTGACTATAAAATAAGCTGTTAATCAATGGCTCAGTACTTCTAGTTCAAAGCCATCAAGTTTGTTCGTTTGTTTGCTTGTTTTTGTGTGACAGGGTCTCACTATGTATTTTAGGCTGACCTTGAATTCACTACGTAGGCCAAGCTGGCCAGCATCAAAAATTCATGTAATCCTCTTGTCTCAGCCTCCCAAGTTCTGGGATAACAGGCCTGAGCTACCAGGCCCAGCTGCTTTTATTTTCTTAAAAGTTTATTTGTTTACTAGGAATTGAATAGAGGGCCTCTGCACTGAAGTACAGCTCCAGTGCTTTTTTAAAAAAAAGTTTTTATTTTGAATAGGGTCTGGCTAAATCACTAAATTGCCTAAAGAGGATCTGGGATCCTTTTGCCTCAGCCTCCCAGAAGTGCTGGGATTACACATGTGTGTCACTAAACCTGGTTACCTTTACTTAATTCTTGGCTTATTTTCTCAGGTTATAGAATTTCCTTTTCTCAGCTCTGTGATAATGTTTCTTTTTATGTCGTTTGTGCTTTAGGCCAGATTATGTAGATCAAATTTCAAATTTATTTCCTTTCTGAGCATTTTCCTTCAATTCTTACTTCTCTTGAGAGTTTCCCAGTTGTTACTTTTTTTTCTAAACTGCAAATGTGCTATAAAATCAATTTAGTAGGTTCTGTCTCAGTAGAATGGGAAATACCTAAAATACATTTTGTGTTTAAGCTTTTGTGTCAGTTTACAGGTGTATATAAATCTCTTCAAGGTCATATGCAGATATTTCTTAAAATTTGAAAAACACTTTAAGTTAGTGTATAGAGTTTTCTTCATTTCTATTATGCCTTTACCTTTACAATATATAGTTTTATTTTTTTCTTTTTGTGCTTTCAGTACTTTAATTTCTATAGTTCTTGATTCCAAGGGGTTTCTGAGATTAGGTAACAATCTGAGTACCGAGTATAATATTTTCATTTTATTTTACATTTTTTAAAGATAAATTTAACACATATGTGACCCTGAAAGTACAGAATGTGAAGAGCACAACTGTAGCAGTTCGTGGTGACCAGCCTTCGTGGGAACAAGATTTCATGTTGTAAGTACTTCACAGCAGCACCAATTACATATCCTGTAATCTTTCTAAGGGAATGGCGTTGCTTGAAATGCTTATGCCTAGTGTTTATCAAATGTGTTGTTGACATTAAACAATTCTTTTTTTTTTTGGTCTTTTTGAGACAGGGTCTCACTATGCAGTTCAGGCTGGCCTTAAGCTCACTTTGTAGCTCAGGCTTGTCTCAAACTCACAGCAATCCTCCTGCCTCAGCCTCCCGAGTGCTAGAATTACAGGCATGCACCACCACACCCGGCTTAAACAATTCTTTATGAAAATTGCAGTTACAGGATCAAGTGAGATGTATGATCCATAGGTGAAGTATATCCATTTTTGTGTGTGTGTGTGTGTGTGTTTGTGTGTGTGTGTGTATTATTGGTGATTGAATTCAGGAACTTTGCACAAAACAACATCCCCAGCCCTTTTATGTTGTATTTTGAGTCATAGTCCTGATGCATTGTTTGGGCTAGGCTTGTTTGCAGTCTTCCTGCCTCAGCTTCCCAGAGTGCTGGGATTGCAGATATGCAGCACCACACGCTCAACCTCATAATCTGTTCTGACATGAATGATAAATGTGCTTAAGCTTCCAGTTAATTTATGTTAGTGATAATATTACCTAGTCAGATTTTCTATACAGTATATTTACTAGAATATTACATGTAACTTTACCTTTTTTTTTTTTTTTTGCGCGGAACCAGGGGTTGAACTCAGGCCCTTGTGTTTGCCAGGGAAGCGCTTATTGTAACTTTACCTTTGATCTTTAGATGACTCCAAGAAAATGTGACTATGTTTGTTTGTGTGTACTTAGGTCACCTGCTGTAGAGGATAAAGATTCCGGGTTTAAAGTCCTTTTGCTTTATTGAGTAAAAATGTTCTACATTCGCTTAATTGAAGAGTAAACATTAGTAGAATTTGAGTAAGACAGAACATTAATATATTTTTATTTTAAACCCTGGCTTTGAAAACTTGCTGTTTGTCCTTTTTCTAATAAATTTCAGGGATACTCTGTCCCCAAAGGGACAGAAAATTATAAAATATCATATTGAAGGACTGGGCTGAAAACTTAGCTTTTCTGATGCCACTTTCTTTATATGCAAAGCTCTTTTTTTTTTTTTTTAATGGAGTTAGTACAGGGTCTACAGTATCTCTTACACAGATCAGATTCATGGTGATCCTCCTGTTTTTAGCCTCCCAAAGCACTGGGATTACAGGAGCAAGCCACCATGCCCAGTCTCAATCACCTTCTCAGTGTGCCCGAGGGGTGGGGCTAGCATAGCATGCTAGGGATCAAACCCCAGTCCCTACATCTGCCTAGGTAGGTGCTTTAATCCATTGGGCTATCTGGTTGATCTCAGGTCTCCCTTTTTAAAAAGGATTATATTTATTTTCTTGGGAGTAGAAGGTAGACACAAACAGGTCAAGAGAAAATAAGTGAATTCTTCTTTGTAAGTTTCTCTGAAGTATGAAATTAAATTGAATGTACTTTGTTAAGTTTTACAGTATGGCTCAAAGAGATGGGGATGATTCTTATTTTTATGGTGAACCATTTTAATCTTCTGGTTCACCTAGTCAGATTTTCTATACAGTATATTTACTAGAATATTACATGTAACTTTACCTTTTTTTTTTTTTTTTTTTGCGCGGAACCAGGGGTTGAACTCAGGCCCTTGTGTTTGCCAGGGAAGCGAACTGGGTACTAGTGAATTGCTCTTCAAAGTACCATTTAAGAGGCTTTATCATGATAGTTAAATGGTAGTGATGCTAAACCGATAAGCTTATGAAGGTATAAACTAACACAGTAGCAAAAGAGAGAGAGCAGAAAATGATGGGTAGCAGATGTTAAGGTGGTAGAACCAAAACATTTGTTGGAATGATTGTGCAGATGGTATGCCCCTTTATTTTCTTCTCCCTTTCCCTCCATTCTGCTCCCTACCACTGGGGGGTCAAACTGAGAGCTGCATCATGCTAGCCAGTTTTTCTACTGAGCTGTACCTCCGGCATGATGTACCATTTATTGAAGTAGGGGTTAATGTAAGATCAATTATGGAGTGCTGGTTGTGGTGGGAATCTGTAATCTTCACACTTGGGAGGCTGAGCCAGGAGGATCACTGTGAGTTCAAGGCCTGACTTGGCTACAAAAGTGAGCTTAAGACATCTGAACTACATAGTAAAACCTTATTTCAATAGGACCAAAAACAAAAACAAAAAAAGATCAATTATGGACAAGCCTTTGAGATTCTTACTGGCAAGTAAGCTGTATAGAAAATAGTTATAAACTCTAACCTGCCACTTAGGGATGAAGTCTGGTTTCAAAATATTTTTTGAGGCCTTTTTACCAACATGGTGCCAAAGGCAAAGAAGAAAGCCCCTCCCCCTCCCGAAGCTGAAGCCAAAGCAAAAGCTTTGAAGGCCAAGAAAGCTGTGCTGAAAGGCATCCACAGCCACAAAAAGAAGACTCAAGTGTCACCCATCTTTCGCCATCCCAAGACACTGTGGCTTCTGAAGAGCGTCCCCAGGAGAAACGAGCTTGACCACTATGCCATCATCAAGGTCCCCCTGATCACAGAGTCAGCCATGAAAAAGATTGAGGACAACAACACACTTGTGTTCATTGTGGATGTCGAAGCCAATAAACACCAAATCAAACAAGCTGTAAAGAAGATCTATGACATTGATGTTGCCAAGGTCAATACCCTAATTAGGCCTGATGGAGAGAAGAAGGCGTATGTTCTGTTGGCTCCTGATTATGATGCATTGGATGTTGCCAACAAAATTGGGATCATCTAAAATGAGTCCAGCTGGCTAATTCTAAATATATATATTTTTTCCCAGTTTAAAAAAAATGTATTTTGATCACTGGAAGATATAAATGTAGATGAAAATTTAGGGAGAGAGAATGTGTACAATGAGGAAAGGACTGGGTGGAGCTGCAGAGCAGCAGCAGTAGAGAGGATTGCTGAGACCGAGAGGGAATCAGGCGAAGGAGGAGCCAGAGGAAGTCAGGGGTTTCTATAGAGACTAATTGGTGTCACATTTCTCCCAGGTTGCCTCTCAACATTATAAGCCCCAGACCAGGGGTATGTAGCTCAGCAGCACTAGCACCTGCCTGGAAAGCGAGAGTCTTAAGTTCAATTCCCAGTACCGAAAAGAAAAGATTGTAAGCCTCATTTATTCCCTTTCTTAGTTATAGTGACATGAGAGTAAGGTTATCATATATAGCTTTCTCTTAGTTCAATGAGAAGTTTGTATTAATACTGTTTAGACAAGATATCATATGTGCATCTTGTCTTCTGAATAACCATTATGAAGACAACATGCAATGTATTAATTATTGTAGTTGTCCTACTAACCTGTTTTGAAACTGTTTCAGTGCTATTTTATTTTCTCATTAAAATGAATAAAAAATTTAAAAAAATAAAGAGAGAGGTTACCAGTTTCCTTTTTTCACACATGTAGTATGCAGATTCAACAACAAAGAGTTTACGTAAGTGTCTTCCCTTATAGTTATAAATGTAGCAGTCCTACTCTTTTCTGAGTTCCAGTGCTAGAGTTTTGTTGTAATTATTCTCAGCATGTGGAATACAGTGATGTTTTACAGTTTTTGTCAGGATAGCTAGTTTTATTCTTATGTGTTTGTTTTCTTATTGCCTGTTGCTCTTCCCTTTCAACTCTTTTTGTAACGTGTGAATTGTTTTCCATCTCCCATATTGAGGTGCTGTGTGAATTTTGACCTATCACCTTTACACATTATTTGTTTACTTATTTAGGGAAGGGTCTACAGAGCAGGGTATTCTACACATGGTTTTTTTTTTTTTTTTTGTCTTTTTTTGAGACAGGGTCTCACTATGCAGTTCAGGCTGGCCTTAAACTCGCTTTGTAGCTCGGGCTGGTCTCGAACTCACAACAATCCTCCTGCCTCAGCCTCCCGAGTGCTGGGATTACAGGCATGCGCCACCATGCCCGGCTTCCATGGTTTTTTATTAGCTATTTATTGTACCTTTATGTTCCCCCTGTACTATCTTTTTGTTATCAACAACTTCTCTGCCAATCTCCTGCCTCTCCTTTTTCTTTCTTCATGACATGTTATATAACAGTATCTTATGTTTGTATTTATATTCCTGTGTCCAATTTTTTTTTTTTTTTTTTTAATGTCTTCTTGAGACAGGGTTGGACTGTATAGTACAGGCTGGTCTCGAACTCCTTTGTATCCCAGGCTGGCCTCAAATTGTAGCAGTCCTCCTGCCACAGCCTCCCTAGTGCTGGGCCTTAGCATGCACCATCATGCCCAGCTCGGTGTCTAATTTTAGGATTAGATTTTTGTTTTCTTCCTTTTCCCTACATTGGTCCCTCCTTTTTTTGGGGGGGGTGATACTGCCAATTGAACCCAGGGCTTCTTGAATACTAAGCAAGTGTCACCACTGCTTAGTATATCCCCAAATCTCTTTATTTTGAGACAAAGTCTTGCTGAAGTTTTCAAGTTGTCCTTGAATTTTTAATCCTCCTGTTTTGACTCTGATAAACTGGAAGCTGGGATTATAGTTATACGCCACCATAACCAGTTTAGATTAATGGATTGCCGTCCATCTGCCTGCCTGCCTGCCTTCTTTCCTCCTTTTTTTTGTGGTATTGGAGATTCAACTCAAGGCCTTACACTGGAATAATCCCTAGCCCTTTTTATTTTGTATTTTGAGATAGATTCTCCCTAAATTGCTCACCCTGGGAGCCTCAGCAACCCACTGTGCCACTGTGCCCAGCCTAAAATTTTTATTTTTTCTGCTATGTAGTCCAGGCTGACCTTGAACTTATTGTGTATCCCAGGCTGGCTTCAAACTCCCAGAAATCCCCCTGCCTTAGTTTCCCACGTGCTGAAAATACAGGTATGTGCTCCCACACCTGGCAGATTGTTCATTCTTTTTTTTTTTTTTTTTTTGTCTTTTTGAGACAGGGTCTCGCTATGCAGTTCAGGCTGGCTTTAAGCTCACTTTTTAGCTCAGGCTGGTCTCGAACTCACAACAATCCTCCTGCCTTAGCCTCCCGAGTGCTGGGATTACAGGCATGCGCCACCACGCCCGGCTAGATTGTTCATTCTTATGGAGGATATCTTCACTACTGATGTGAATATTTGTAGCCCGGACTCATGTGTGTGCCTGCATGTGTACTCTTCATTGAGCTAATTAAGACTAAACCTGCTTTTACAGGACCACTGGGGAGGAGGCATAAACAGACTTGTAGCTTTCTTACTGTGCCTGCTGAGCATGCAGAAATAGTAGGGTCTTCTCATAGAAAATTCACTGTACAAGCCTAACCCTTTAGAGTTCTCTGAGGAACAGATTTTTTAAAATCTAAGTTAAATTATTAAAGACCTCTGGCTATGTCTTTTATCTTTTGGTTTAAGATGCAGTTCTGTGGAATATTACATGTGTATCTAAGCAGTTTTGTGTTTACAGATTCAAATTAAGGATACTTCAGAGAGATTTAGATGCAGTACATGTTATTTTCAAAGACTGATTAATTAGAATGAGTAAAACTGGGGCAAAAATTCAATTCCACATTGAACACTAATTTAATGCCTGGGTAAGTCACCTAGGTGTTTATTTTTTTGGTGGCTTTGTAAAGATTTCCAGATGACTTAGAAGTTTTGGAGATAATAGTTGAATTCAATGTTTTGTGTTGTCCTCAAGCTACCAGGCAAATTTTTTTTTTTTTTTTTTTTTTTTTTGGCAGAACCAGAAATTGAACCAGGCCCTTGCACTTGCCAAGGAAGTGCTCATTCTACTGAGCCATTTCCCCGGCCCCTACCAAGGCAAATTTAAGTGCTCAGGAAATATTAAGTGAACAAATGAACTCCTTAGTATACTCTGCTCTATATTGATGCAAAAGGGGAAAGGTTTTTTTTCACTTTCATTTTTAGCAAACTTGACATGAATTCTGTGGCAGTTAAAACACATTCCAAACTTGTGTGTCTGAGAACACTTGTAGTGCAATAGGGAAGCCAAGCTTTTCTTAAAGTACACATTTATTTATTATTTTTTGAGATAATTCTCACCAGGTTGGTCTGGAATATGAGACCCTTGTGCTTTGCCTCCTTAGTGCTGGGTTGCAGGTGTGTGCCACCTTACCCAGCTGAAGCACACACTTGGAACAGCTTCTTGTCATGAGTACCTACTGATTTTCTGAGAATGGCTTTTGCTGTAATTGGCCTTTTCTCATTTTTCTTGCCTTAATTTCATTTCCCTTCAAATAATATTATTTCAAGAACAGTGTTCTAAAAAGTATTCTAGAGACTGTTTTCAGTATTAATGTAAATATTTTTGTGTTCTACCCTAAGATTATGGTTATGCTTCAGTTAGTTGCTCTAAGCAGAACACACTACCAAATATGACCTTGCTTTTTTTACACAGTAATTATCTGGCTTTTTCTGGGATGAGTTATTTTCAAATAATTTTTCTCTGGTTATTACTTTCATCCATTCTATTTATCATTATTCTATGACAATTTATTTTGTTTACAAGTGACAGTGCCTGGCTTGCCTAATAATGATTAGTCCTCCAGCAGTGACATGAAGTACACTTTGATGTCCTTCGTCTGCAAAGGACATGTTTCTATTAAATTTACATGCTTCCCAGGACCTTTTAGTTTTGTTGGGAGTCCTATAATTTTGTGAGAAAGACTTTTCCTAAAATTTCTTTGTATATAGTTTAGGTATAAATTGGGGCAGAATTATTTTTTTGTTTTTTAGGGTTTTTTTTTGGCAAAATTTTGCTATGTAGCCCAGCTTTTCCTTGAACTTGTGGTGATTCTCCTGCCTCAGCCTTCCAAGTGCTGGTATTACAGGTATGGGGCAGTGTTAGTCTTTTTTTTTTACTAACTGACCTACATATATGTATATATTGTTTCTTTTCTTTTTTTTTTTTTTTTAAGATAATACAAAATGGTAAAAAGAAAAGAACATTAGAAATCATACAGAATTTCACCAAACAAAATAATAGAAATTTGACAATGGTTGTTGTATTACATAACGTGATCTTTAAATTAGTTGTTCAGATTACCAGATATAAACATATAAAATTGGTTTAAAAAAGTTAAAAAGTTATAAGAAATTTAAAAAAAGCATTAACTGCTCCTTTCAGTAACCCGGCAGAAATCAGCAGTACAATTATCCAAGCTATCCTGTATACGTACAGTTGTTAGGGCTTATATCTAAATGTGCCCCTAGGGCCAGGCGTGGTGGCGCATGCCTGTAATCCCAGCACTTGGGAGGCTGAGGCAGGAGGATTGTTGTGAGTTCGAGATCAGCATGAGCTACAAAGTGAGCTTAAGGCCAGCCTGAACTGCATAGTGAGACTCTGTCTCAAAAAGACAAAAAAAAAAAGGTGCCCCTAATGCCTTGTGAACTCATAGGTGGGCTTTTTCAGAGGTGGCTGGATCTATAGTTTGTGACACTGGGATTGATTCATACTCCAGTGCTAAGATCAAGGACACCTGGGGAGATGGCTCAGTGGAATAAGTACTTCCCTGGCAAGGGCCTGAGTTTAATCCCCAGTAGGGGGCGGGAAATCAAGA
>PVKA01025331.1:5242-33183 GCA_004027165.1 Ctenomys sociabilis
TGTGGTGGCGCATGCCTATAATCCCAGCACTCGGGAGGCTGAGACAGGAGGATTGTTGTGAGTTCGAGATCAGCCTGAGCTACAAAGTGAGCTTAAGGCCAGCCTGAACTGCATAGTGAGACCCTGTCTCAAAAAGTCAAAAAGACAAAAAAAAAAAAAGAAAGAAAGAAAGAGCCAGATGGTGTACAGTTGGAATCCCACCATCTGTGTGACTGAGGAAGGAGTTTTCAAGTTCAAGCCCAGTCTGGGCAACTTAACAAGATCCTATTTCAAAATAAAAAGGGGCTAGGGATGTACTCAGAGTAAAGGCCCTAGGTTCAATCCTTCATACTGGGAAAAACAAAAAGAGCTGTTTGCTAACCATCCAATCCACCCTTTTTATTTTAGGATTGAGAAAACTCTGGTACAGAGATGTGAGTGACTTATAAGGAAGAATGGAGTAGGCCCAGAACTCTGAAAGTTAGCATTTGAGGCCCCAAGGTCAGCCCCACTGTGCGTGTCACTAGTAGAGGCGTAGCACAGGTCCAGAACTCGAAGGCTTTATTTACAGTGATATTTGGATAGGATTTAGCAAAGGATACCTCTTCCCCACATATCTCAGCAGCATGGATCATACAGTACTTTGTAAACAAGCAGGACCACCTCAGGGACAGGACACGATTCCTCTCTTCAGATGCGTTCGCAAAGTCCTAGGTAAGTTCCAGGTTCCCCAGCTCTGAGCCGGAAGCTGTGTCAGCAGCTGGGTGTCACACACCTGCTCTCAGGCGACACTCAGGAAGCCTTCGTCACTGGCTGGGAACACTCAGGTTTTTACTTCACTCATGGCCTCCATTAGGCGAGCACTGTTTGTGACAGCTGTCGTCAGAAAAATGAACCTGTACCCTAAGGAGCCAAGAGTACCAGAAGAAGTGACTAAGGGCCTCAGGTGCCCCTCAGGAACCACACTGAGCCCGAGTCCCCAGACCCCAGTCCAGGCTGGATCAAAGAACCGGTGTAGATACAGAAGCACCAGGACCAGGCTCCTGTGTAGCACACTTGCCAAGCCAGAGGGACTGGCAGCAGCAGGCCTGTGGTGGGTGGTACCAGGCCAGGAGAAAAGCCTTCCCCATGTGGGACCCCAGCACCCAGGCAAGACTCCTCACTCCTCTTCTCTCTTACCTTTCTCTCTGCCCAGGAACCGCAGGGCTGATATCTCCGAGAATGTGCATCCCCCCAGGAACACCACCAAGATGAGGCGCAGGGACTCGCTGGAAGGCCTGTCTTCCTTGGTCATGTCTGTCAGGATCAGGCACCTTAGCCCCCGGGGGCACATGGGCCACAGCTGACGTCCCCAGCCCTCCCACCACCCCACACACCTGTGAACGAGCACTCGCTGCAGTTGAGCAGCCGCACCACCTCCTCCAGGCCCTGCCAGCTGCGCCGCTCCAGCACCTGGGAAGACGCAAACACTGCTTTCAAGTCTGCAGGGGCACTGGGCATAGGAAAGGAGGGCACAGCAGCCAGGCTGTCACTAGCTACAACCATTAGAGAGCTGGACTGAGCCAGTGACTATGGGGAAGCAGAGTAAAAGAATGGGAGCAAGTGTGGATCTCCCTACCTGCTCAATGATTCGGCAGCTCAGGGGCACATAAGCCCCACTGAAGACATATGCCATGTCTCGGGGCACCTTCAGGTCATACTCGCCATCCACACGGGGGATCTAGGACAGAGGTGCCACGCAGGCGAGTGATGGCTCAGCCATAAGCCTTCGAAGGACCAGAGAAGAGCAGTGTATCCCGGACAATTCCTATGCCACGTTAAGGGAGAACCAGCAACAGTCCCAAACAAGGAAACCATAACCAAGATGACCAATTCTGTTTAGCACCGGCCAATTCTCTACCAGGTCTGCCCTGTTCCCTGTGAAGGGGCTAGAGGAGGGGACTCCCTTTCCTAGCCCTTCCCTGTAGCTCCTTGGGAGGGGGCACAAGAACTCATGCTTCCCAGAATTCACTGGCATGTATTTGTTAATTAAACGATTCAATCTTTGTGTCTTGTTTCAAATTAAGCTCATGCCTTTATATAAGGATCTTTCTAAAACCGAGAGTGAAATGGTTTTATGGGTTCAAAGTACTCCACAAAGGAATAACCCACAGCTCCCCTGTCCAGCTGTGGTCCACATACCAAATTCAGTTTTTTGCTGATGGCACGAAAATTGCTCCTCTTGGCCAGAGAACTGAAGGCATCAGTAATCTTTCCTGGTGAAGAAAACTGTGCTAGGTTTGTCTAACGCCCATGGACCTGTGACACTGCCCACCACAGGGGTCACCATTCAGATGTAACAGAAGCACCATGTCAAAAGGCTTCCTCAGAACTGCTCTGCATGTCCCTGGAGCTGATCAGGACACTCTTGGCACACCACTCCCCACTGCTGTCTCCCCGTACATCTCGTCCCGCCTAGTATGTGAGGTCCACAAGGTGACTCCAATTTGTGGATTGTCAGAGCTTTGGAGTGACCTCAGCCACATAATTTCTCTAAGCCTCAGTTTCCTCCTCTAAAAAATGGGGGAAAATTTAACTCAAGTCTTTTTGAAGAGTAAGTGAGAAATTACATGCATCCTACATAATCACAGCGTAGGACAGAAGTGTGCAGTACTCTTCCTAGTACAAGAAGCAGTGGAGATGACATACCAAAGAAATACATCCTCCCTTCCCCTTCCCTCTTCCTCCCAGGGCTCTGTGGATCTGGAGGAGAGGGAACATCTGCCAGAGGACCCATATGCCTTGCTCACCTGCAGCCTTGTCGGTCACCAGCTTGCTCACTTTACTCTCCACTGCTGTGAGTGTTTCCCCTGGGGCTTGCTCCGTGAGGAGCCCCGCTCGCTTCAGATTGGAGAAGGTCAACAGGTGCTCAGGACCATAGCTCTAAAGGAAATGCAACCAGCTATTTCCTGAGTATCCGGTGAGAATCTAATCCTGCTAGGTGATGCAGAGGTGAGGGGAGAAGGAATTCATAGCCTACTATGAAACCTCTGCCCTGTAGGAGCTCACACTTTGCTGTATATGCAGGATTTTCAATTCATACATAACCCAATACCACTCCAGGCATAGTGGCACAAGTCTATGATCCCAGCATTTGGGAGGCTGAGGCAGGAGGATCACAGGTTCATGGCCAGCCTGGACTACACAGTGAATTCAAGGCCAAACTGAATGTATGAGACCATCTACAAACACACACACACACACACACACACACACACACACACACACACAGAGCTATCTCCCCAGCCCACTCTGTGTTTTTTTCAGAACTGCTCCAGACTCCCTCTCCAGCAGTTGTAAGTTCAATTCTCAATACAAAAAATAAGAAGAAGGAAGGAGGAGAAAGAAGAGGAGGAAGAAGAAGAGAGAGAGGGAGAAACAGAGGGAGAGTCAGAGAGAGAGAGAGAGAGAGAGAGAGAGGGAGAGACAGAGAGTGAGACAAAGAGACAGAGGGAGAGACAGAGAGAGGGAGAGACAGAGGGAGACACAGAGGGAGAGAGACACAGAGGGAGAGACAGAGAGAGAAAGAAATAACCCAAAACCAAAGAGGAATAAAATGCAGCTTGAAACTCTTTCAGGGCAGAGGGGCCTGTGATGAAAGGGTGGTAAGGAAGCTTCACAGGTGAAGTAAGACATGAAAAAGTGAGAAAGATCAGGAAGACAAATTAAAACAGGGTCTCGCAGGGTGCTAAAGTGAGGGTGTTTCTAAGAGGAAGCACTCACTGGGTTTAGTAGCTAAACTATTTAAATTGTCTTGGCCCAGGCCACCCACTGTGAGAGGCAAGGTGTGCTGAGTGGGGACTCTTGCTAGTGCCACTGGAAGGGCACTGGGATGGAAGCAGGATGGGATGAGGGGCAGACAGAGGGCCTTTTCTCTTTGTGTCTTTAAAAAAAAAATCATTAAAAAAATTATTTCTTTGGTGCAGGGTCTCACTACGCAGCTTGGACTCATAGTGATCCTCCTGTCTCAGCCTCCCCAGCACTGGTGTACCATGTCCAGTTTAGGTGGCCGGTACAGTGAGCCCTGGCCAGCATGCCATGCAGTACAAGGTGTTTAACCTAAGTCCCTGCACTTGCCAGGATGGCACTTAGACCACCAAGCTATCTCCCCAGCCCACTCTGTTTTTTTCAGAACTGCTCCAGACTCCCCCTCCAGCAAGTTCCATTAAGAACAACTCCTCCAGGGCTCACCTGCAGGTACTGTGTTTTCAGAGATCGGTAATCCTTAGGGATCAAACCTAAAAGTGTGAAAATTAATACAAGTGTGAGAAAAGAGGCCTGCTGAGGTTCCCAAAACACACAGCCAAAGCACCAATACCACTTTCATCAGGAAGGATTCAGTATGTGTTAGCCCCACAAACAGTTAATTCTGAACCAAGTGCTGAATTTAAGCTCACTTATTAAAGATAAAGACAGGCTGGTCACAGAGTTCTATTCTGAACCACAAGGACACTGGGCTGCTGCTTCTTGGGTGGGGGATGGGGGATGGAATTTCTCCGTTTCTTTCAAACTATGAGGCAATTCTCGTGGGAACCACTTTATGGCCTCTGAGAAACAGGAAGTATAAACTGGATTTCCAAAAATGGTCTCATATTTTGCTCCAGAAAGAAATAGATCACTTCTCGGCCTTTTGGCTAAGATCAAGTACACAAAGAAATGGACTTCCAACTGGGCATAGTGGTGCATGCCTATAATCCCAGCAGTTGCCACTCAGGACACTGGGACAGGAGGATTGCTGTGAGGCCAGCCTGGGCCACATAGTAAGTTCAAGACCAGCCTGGATCACACAGTGAGACCATGTCTCAAAAAAAGTTAAAGAAAAAACAAAAAAGACTTTCAGCTACAGTACAGTAAAGAGGATTTAGAATAGGCGGAAGACTTTCCTAGGTAAGAAGCAATCTTGAAGAATATTGATCTGCCTAGCAAGTGTGAGGTTTTGAGTTCAATTCTCAATACAAAAAATAAGAAAGAAAGAAGGAGGAGGAGAAAGAAGAGGAGGAGGAGGAAGAAGAGGAGGAGGAGGAAGAAGAGAAGAAGAACAACAAGACCAAACTGGAAGGTTTCAACAGTAAAAACAAATTGCTGTGAAAGGCAGCAGAATGTGGGCTTTGAAACATTTATAAAATTAGCTGGCTCCATCTTTCTCCTGGAATATACATACTTTATCATGAAACTTTGTTAGGCAGGAAGCTGAAGCTATGGAGAAATGCCACACAGGTCCACACCCTTGCTGCCCTGAGCCTTGATGGGCACTGCCTGGTTACTTCGGGATGGGCCAATTAATCACTCTATGACTTGGTGGAGAGTCACCCAAAACAAAAACTGCAAAAAAATATTTCGCCCCAGTACTGAGCCAGCTGTATCCCCAGTCCTTTTTATTTTGATCATTTTCTTCTTTTTTTTTAAAGACAGGGTATCACTATGTAGTTTAGGCTGGTCTTGAGCTCACTTTGCATCACAGGCTAGCCTCAAACTCACAGATATCCTCTTGCCTCAGACTCCTGAGTGCTGGGATTACAGGTGTGCGTCGCCATCACATGTGGTATATTTTTTGAGGCAGGGTCTTGGCAAATCCTTCAATTTCCCAGGCCTGGCTCAAACCTGTGCTCTTGCAGCCTTAGCCTCTAAGAATGCTGGGATTATAAGTACACTGCACCATGCCCCGCTAAACACTGCTTTATTTTCTAGGAGAAACCACAAAACTACAGGCAAATGTTCTGTTGGCTACACGACTTGTCTTTCACAATCCTGTCTTCTGTCCCTGAGGCACAGATGTCATCGCCATCTCCCATCTTTGGGGCTCACCATTCTCAGTGATGGATAGGAGGCACATGAGGCGAAGGCTTTCTATGGGTGATACCTATGCAGGAAGACAGAGTCATGGAGAGCTGCTCTCCTCCTTCTGCTTAGCCCCAGGCCCAGCCAGCACCATGGGGCCCTCCAGGCCTTGGCCTGCTCACCTGCCGGTCTATGTGCTCTTCGATGTAGCTTGTGCTTTCCCTGATGTTGAAACCTTCCAGCAGTGCTGTGGAACAAGGAGCACCATTACTTGGGTCCACTCAGATGCTGCCTCCTGTGCTAAGAGGCAGCTTTTGGGGGTACTGATGGATGCAGGATTTCTCACAGGAAGCAGCATCCCATGCACCCAGTTGTGAGCTGGGAGGAGCTAGAGAGGCAGGGCTGTGGGAACAGGAGCAGAAGTCAGGGAGGATACTGCAGGTACCATGCTCCGTCTTGATCAGCTCCTGGAAGTCCTGCTTTGTTTTCTTCTTCATGATTGACTCACAGGCCCCGATATCTGCAGATTCGGCAAAAAGAGAGCTGACATATTCCTGGTCCTAGAAGGATGTCTCTTTATTGTCCAGAAGGAAAATATCTTAAGGCAAAATATACAACCACTTCTTCCCATTTGGACCAAAGGAGACCACTATCCACCAACAACCAGGGGTCTCCTCTTGGGAGGCAAAGACCCTCGGCATTGTCCCCCGAGGGTACATTGCCTCCCCTCGCACCCCCAGCTAGCACCTACGGAGACTCAGTAGGCGGTGCTCCTGTTTTAGTCCCTTAAGTTCCTGGGACACGAAGTTCTTCATCTGCTTGATGTCCATGCCTCTCCGGCGCTGTGGAAATGTCCCCATGAGGTCAATACCCCTGACTTCACACTTTCTCTGTTGCCACCCACCCACAAGAGGAGACAGGGGCCTGGCATCTATTAGGAGGGAGCCTGCACAGCAGTCTGGGAAACCAAAGAGGAGCAGGGGTCTCGCCTCACATCATACTGGGACTGCAGGTTCCGCGCCTTCTGGCTCAAGAAGCCAAAGACATTGGAGAAATGCTCATTGCGAATCTCACTGAACACCTGTGAGGGGAGAGACTGACATGGCTCACTGTGTCAGAATTGTAACTTGTCCCTCCCCATGTCACCAGTAGAACAGCAGGACAGGAAGAACGGGGCACCTTGTTACAGCTCCTGAGCACTTAGCCTTCCTCCCAGAGCTGGGCACAGCCCAGTGTAAGTCACTGCTAGTGCCTACACCTTTACCTTGTCCTCAGCATTGAGCAGCACCTTCAGGCTCTTGTCAGAGGACGTGACTTCTGGGCCAAAGTCGACACTCCCTTTGAGAGCAGAGGGGTGGACTGTTAGGAAGTCTACAGAGGCCTCCTTTGGCCAGGGAAAGTTCCTGGTGCTATCAATGGACTCAGAGTCGAGGTCTCTCCCATAGCCTTGCTACATGAAGCACCAGAGGCTGATGGCCACTTCTGCTTTGCCAAGACGTAGAGATGAGGCCACTTACCACACTTGATACGGAAGGTGTCGTCTACCAGTCCCTCGTAAACTACTTGGGAGCAAAGTGCAGTCACGAAGTCCATGTCTGAAACCAAGATCCAGACCATGAAGGTCCCCCAACCCAGCCTCCTACCCATTTGGCTAGACACAAGCTCCAGTCCTTTCCACAGAGCCCAGTGCCCATGCTCTGGTCACTGTGGGGACTCACAGCCCTAGCTTGCACATCCCGACTTTGCCACCACACTTTCCACACTTCCATGTCTTGCAGGGCTCAAAGACAGGAATGCTGGGTATAACCTACCTCTATCTAGGAGAAAGATGCGCCCAATTTCTGGCTGTCGGCTTTTGGTTTCACTCTCCTCCTCCTCCAGCTTCCGCCACAATTCATATGACATCTGCCAAGGCCCAAAGATGCTCTATTTTATGTCCAGGTCCCTACTGCAGCCCCATCCCTATACAAGCCAGCTTTTTCCATGTGACCCTTAGTCCTGCCCTCAAGAAGGGGACTAATCATGACCAAAATGAACCCATTCTCCCATCTGTTCCTCTCTCTCTCTGTCACTTCCCCTGCCAATTAGGGAGTGTTACCCTACTCAAAGATAAAAAGTAAAATATAGGGGTGCCACCCGGAGGCCCTAGCTCTTGCTATTAATTCAGCCACACAATCCCCCTCTCTAGACTATATTGGAACCTAAAAGCAAGGTGAAGAATACACCTCATATGCACCACAGAGGCCCAAGCATAATCACAGCTTGGTACAAAACAGGAAAACTAGGGCTACAGGGATGAAATGATGAACAACTCCAAGTGCTCTTACCCTGGCACACCTGCCAATCCCATAGCTGTTCGGAAAAGGTCCATAGAGAGTGCTGAGAAGGTGCAAGGCCTGAGCCACAGTGTTGATCCAACGCTGATCTCCTTCCTGCAGAGCCACATGGGCCACAAAGACATGGGTCAATGCAACAGGGCACCTGGAGAGTAGATAGCCCCGGAAGTCCTGGAGCAGTCTGGGTAATGCTTGGAAGAGTTAGTACTAGCTCAAAAGGAAGACTCATCCAGATCAACCTGTAGATGTCAATCACCAAATCACTCACTTGCAATAAATTACATGCACTGGACAAAGGTTAAATCAGTACTTGTAGCCCACTAGACCTCATAACTGTCCCCATTCCTTGATGCCAAGATCAGGGCTCTGTATTTACCAGGAAGTAGTCCCTGAAAAATTCTGGCAGCTCCATACTCAGCAGATCCACATCAAGAGGCAGCAGAGAGAAGGCCCATTCATCACAGCTCACATCTGCAGGGGCACAGCACATCAGACCTTCATAGGTCTCCATCGTGCAACAAACACTTGAGTGCCTATCGCACACCAGGTACTGAGTTTAGTGCTGAGACGCAAAGAAAAAGAAACAGTCTTTGCCTTTAAAGAGAGCAGTCTGGTAATTAAGGCAAGCCTGCACATGGTAGCCTGCAGCACAGTGTAAGTAGTGGGTTTTTATCGGAGGCCTGATCATGAACATTCATTCACTCATTTGCTATTCACAAGTATTCACTGCAGTCACGGACACACAGGACTACTGTAAACACTGGGGAAAGTGATGGAACCATTCTCAGTTTTCTGGCACTTATGATCTCCAGTAGGGAGATGCAGCAGATAAATTGTGACATGAGCTACTTAATTGCAGTTCTGCTTTGGGGGAGCAAAATAATAAACTGTAGGTTGGGAGTGTTGCTCAGTTTAGAGTATATATTTAGCATGTACGAGTAGCTGGGGCGGTGCTTCATGCCTGCAACTCCAGCACCAACAGAGGGTAAGGCAGGAGGACCAAAAGTTCAACTCTCACCTAGGCACCTAACAAGACACTGTCTCAAAATAGATAAGCCAGGGGCGGGAATAAAAAAAAAAAACCACAATAAAAAATAAGACAGACTTGTGGTGGTACATGCCTGTAATGCCAACCACTGGCACACTGGGGCAGGAGGGTCACTCTGAGTCAAGGCCAACCTGGGCTATATGGTGAGACGTTGTCTCAAAATAATAAATGAGGGCCAGGGACATACATAGCTCAGTGGGATAAGCAGCTACCTGGGAAGTGCAAGGTCCCGAGTTCAATCCCCAGTACAAAAAATAAAATAAAATAAAAATTAATGAATTAATTTTAAAAGGGCTGGGGCCGGGAAGATGGCTCAGTAGAGTGAGCGCTTCCCTGGCAAGTGCAAGGGCCTGAGTTCAATCCCCAGTTCCACAAAAAACAAACAAACAAACAAAAAACAAAAAAACAGACCTGAAAACAGAGCATGGCTAGGGATGTGGTCACTGGTAAAATATGTCTGGGTTTGATTCCCAGTACCACACACACACAGAAAGTGACCAACTTAGAACCTGAGTAAGATTTAGTAGGCAAAAAGTGGTAGGGCAGTAGAAAATGCAAATGCAAAGTCATAGGAGTGAAGGGCAACCCGGAAAAAAGAGCATCATGGGATGCAGCTGGAGTGGCAGGAAGGAGTCAGAAGGCCATAATGAGGCTGTGGACTTTGTGGTGAGCCACTGCAGGGTCTCTAGTGCAGAAGAGCTGCGTGGAGAACACAGTGTGGAATGCACATGGCCGGGTGTCCCTACTTTTCCTGCTGGGAGCAGGAAGTGAGAGCAAAGCAGTTAATGGCTCCTAGCTCCGAGCCCAGGCACCCATCCAGTGTCCTCAGTGGGCCTCTGATCGCTACCATGCACAAGAACCAGGAGTCCTTCCTCCAATCCCTCTCTCTCTCTCCCCCTCTCCATTCACATTCATCTCCTCTCACCTCCATAGATCCCCTCTTCCTCAAGCACCATCTCACATGCATAAAACTGAAAGACAAGAGTAGTTGGTTAGTAACTGCTACCTTCTCTGCCCTTCTATTTTTCTGGTGAGGTCTTCAGGGAAGAAGCCCCAAGGTCAAATCCTGGTGATTTGTAAGAACCAGAAAGCTGGAGGTAAGGCCTGCTGACAGACCACTTGCCTAGCATGCGCAAGTCCTAGATTCAATCTTCAGCACAAAAAACAAATACATGTTAATTTCTTTTTTTTTATTATTTATTTCAGGGGCTACAGGGTCTCACTATGTAGATTGGACTTTTTTTTTTTTTTTTTAATTCCTTTATTTATTACAGTGTCTCGCTACACATCACGGATTCTTTTTTCGCGGGGGTGGGGGATGAGCTCAGCCGACCCCACGGGAAGGGGCTGGCATGGCATGTGGTGCTGGGGCTCGAACCGCGGTCCCTGAGAGGCGCTCTAGACCGCTGAGCTATCTTGCCAGCCCTGTAGATTGGACTTATAGTGACAATGTTTTCAGCTTTCCAAGCTCTAAGATTACAGGTGCATGCAACCACACCCAGTCTCATTTGCTGTCTTAGTGCACCCCGGGGGGCAGAGCTGGCAAGGCATGCCGGGGATGGAACCCCAGCCCCTGCATCTGCCTAAGCAGGCACTTTAATGTGCTGAGCTATCTGACCAGCACCTCATAATTTAATTTTTAAAAAACTGAGATGAGAAAAGAGACCAGCACACATGAGTGCTCCTTGTCTCCTGCCAGGTGCTGCCAGGGAACTGCCTTGGATCTCTGCTGGGGAAGGTGGCTATAAACATACCACTCAGCTTTAGACCTCTAGAACCATAAGCCAAAATAAACTTCTTTTCTCTGTAAGTTATCCCAGCATTGGTATTTCATTATAGTAACAGAAAACAGACTGAGTCGGTGATGAGGACAATTCCTGAACACAGTGAAAAAAGCTTAGAGAACTCAAAACTCTTAGATCTAGAATAGAATCATCTAACCAAACATTTCATTTCTTTTTCATTCTTTTTTACTCAACCTTCTGAACAGGGTCCCCCTACGTAGTCTAGGCTGGCCTTGAACTCATGATCTTCCTGCTTAAGGCATGCATCATACCCAGTTTTTTCATCCATTTTATTTGCTTATCAATCCAACTGCTCCCTTAGAAACTGGGAAAGCTTTTACAGAGATGTTTTGGCTGTCTAAGCAGAGTTTTGGCTGTCTCAGCCTGGTATAGATATGCAGGCCTATTATCTTGGTATCAGGAAGGCTGAGACAGGAGGGTTATGAGCTGTAGGACTGCCTGGACAATATAGCAAGATTTAGGAAGAAGGAAGGAAGGAAGGAAGGAAGGAAGGAAGGAAGGAAGGAAGGAAAGGAAAGGAAAGGAGAATATACTTGTGCAGGCAGAGCTGGAAGAATGGTATAAAAAAGCTACAGATTCAGCTGGGGAGATGGCTCAGTGGAATAAGCACTTCCCTGGCAAGTGCAAGGGCCTGAGTTCAATCCCCGGTTCCGCAAAAAAAAAAAAAAAAAAAAAAAAAAAAAAAGCTGCAGATTCAGCAGCAGAGGCACAAGACAGTAGTAAGGTGCAGTGAGTCTGGTAAGGGCATTCCCCTGGAATGCTGGCCACACTGGGCAGGTGCAGGCATGGCCCTGCAGGTCAGTAGCACATAGGCTATATTTAAAGTGGTCATTTTAGATGTATGTGGTGGTACACACTTGAAATCCAAGCACTCAGGAGACAGTAAGGAGGATTGCCATGAGTTTGGGGCCAGCCTGAGCTACACAGTGAACTCAAGGCAGCCTGAGATAAATAATAAGATCCTGTCTCAAAAATAAACAGATAGATAGATAAAACAAAGTGGTCATTTTTTCTAAAAGAGAACAGAAAACAAAGAGTGCTAGTGGACATGGTGGCGCAGGCCTGTAATCCTAGCGTTTAGAAGGCTAAGGCAGGAGGATCATGGGAGTTCAAGGCCAGCTTAGGCTACAAAGTGAGCTCAAGGCCAGCCTGAACTACAGTAAGACCCTACCTCAAAAAGATGAAAAAAAAAAAAAAAAAAAAAAAAGAGTGCTAACAACAGGATGCAGGGGAAACCCAAAAGGAGCAAAGCAACAGCACCAGGGAAGGCAGGAAGGTCACTGACTTAAGGGAGAAGCATTTGACAGGGGACAAGATGAAAAGGTCAGGGTGCCAGGACACAAGTCTGGCAGTGCCAGCGGCAGGGGGGCAGTCAGGCAGGCTGCTCAGAGAGGTGAGATGAAAAGGCTAACAGGGTGAAGCCAGGGGTCAGGGTGGGGTCTCATTAACTGGGAGGGGGGGACTGGAACAAGGCTCAAAAGGAAACAGCCAAGGTCTCCTCCTCCTTGGTACTAGGTAGATAAAGGACGAAAGTTTAGAGATTAAGAATACTGAGGCACTCACAGGGGACACTGACAGGGACACTAATAACAAGCTAAGGTGAACAAAATGCTATATTGTACTATAGGTTGTGCACATTTCACCCCTGCCACCTGTCTCTATCCGGTTACCCTTGGGAGGTGAGAGTCGGGCCCTGCCACCCAGAAGAATCCTACTCATCTCTGATTTCTCTTTGTGTGTGTGTGTGTGTGTGTGTGTGTGTGTGTGTGTATTTTGCAGTATCAGAGATTGAACTCAGGTCCTTGCACTTGCCAGGCAGGTTCTTACTCCACTGAGCTATATCTCTCTGGCCCTTCTCTTGCTGATTTCTGCCAGGAAAGTAGAGAGCTGAAATCCACAGGCCTGATTTAAACTTTGGGTGGTTTTGGTTTTCAATTTTACTTTGTTGTTTTCTGTGTTGTTTGGTGGTAATGCTGGGAATGGAGTCTGCAGCTCTTGAGTGCTGACTCGTAAAACTCTAAAGTCAGCCTGAAAACTGCCAATCCTTTCAGTTAACGAAGTCTGAGAAGGTTGGAGATGTCCCCCTCTCCCTAGGTACTGAGGGAGAAGTCTTCCCATGACAGAAAACTAAAGAATTTGATTAGACAGGATATTAAATGGAGGATATTATTAAAATACCAATTTTGTTTTGAAATATGGAGGTTTATAGATTTGAAGCTATTACCAGCTTTTTACTCTTTGTTAATATAATTGGGTACTTGGAAACACAATTTGAAAAAAATAAAAGGGGGCAAAGCCCCCAAACTACAATTTACAGAAGCCGGGCATGGTGGCGCACGCCTGTAATCCCAGCACTCGGGAGGCTGAGGCAGGAGGATTGTTGTGAGTTCGAGACCAGCCTGAGCTACAAAGTGAGCTTAAGGCCAGCCTGAACTGCAGTGAGACCCTGTCTCAAAAAAAGCCAAAAAAAAAAAACTACAATTTACTGCCAAGGGATCTTTGATAACATTTGAAAGTAACTGGTAGCTGATTGCCCCCGTCTCCAGTACAGAGCATTCAACCCAGGGCCTCTCCCATGCTAGACAACTGCTCTACCCATGAACCACTCCTCCAGCCTCACTTTTCTTTTCTTTTCTTTCTTCTTTTTTTTTGTATACGGGGATCAAACTCAGGACCTTATGCTTGCTAGGCAGCACTTAAGCCATTGAGCTAACTTCCTCGCTTCACTGGTTTTCTTACTCAGTATTTCTCGCCCTGCTAAGTGTGTTACACATTGCAAATTAGTATTCCTAGGCAGGATAAATATTTTTAAGACTGCTCTATCAAGCTCCAGAGGACCTTAAGGAAGATCACCAGTACTCTTCTCTATGCCCTGTACTGAGGAGAAAAGGAGGCCTATGATTCCACTAGATTGATTGACTTCTTGCAGTACAGGGGATTGAACTCAGGACCCTGCACTTGCCAGGCAAGTGTTTATTCTACTAAACTTTCTCCCTGGCCCAATTCTACTAGATTTAACAGACTGAAAGTCATCTCACTTAAATGACAAAGGATCTAGTTGACTACTATCAATCTACTTTACAGATGATATGAAAACACAAAGCAGGTAACAGTTTCACTGAGACCATGCAGCTGGTCTTCACTCTTAGCTACTGCTTCTATTTTCCTTGGGAAATTTGAAAAGAAACACATGCTGTCCTTTTTCCCCACCTTTGCTGGCACTGAGAATTGAACCTGAGGCCTTTGTGCCTAGATACATCCCCAACATTTCTGTATTTTTACTTTGCTTTACATTGATTCATTAATGGTGCTAGAGATTAAATCCAGAACTTTCACATTATGCTCCAACCCCAGCTTATTTGTTTATTTAGAAAGAGTCTCACTAAATCACTAAGTTACCCAGGGTGGGCTCAAACTTGTAATCCTCCCGCCTCTACTTCCTAGAGGGCTGTTTATAGGTGTGGCCACCAAAACCAGCTGTGTCCTTTAATTTTAATCTCTGCCTGTTCTATGAGAGGTACAGCTTTATAGGCTTACAACTGGCAGAATAAAGACCTGAACATCCTGCCAACCACTGAGGCCAAGGAAGGGTCTTCCCATGATGGGGGGGGGGGAGCTCAACAGAGTCATAGAACAGTGGTACAAGCCAGGCAGACACAGTGGCACACATCTGTAATTCCGCACTCAGGAGGCTGAAGCAGGAGGCCTGCCTGGACTACATAGTGAGTCCTGTGTCAAACTCCCCATCACTACCAACAAAAAAAAAAACAGTGATACAGACAGCATACATCTCTAACTACCTACAGACTAAGGCAAGAGGATGGCAGACTAGGGAATTTAGAGAGATCCTGTCTCAAAATAAAAAAGGCTCGGCAGTCTAAGCACCTGCCTGGCAAGCGCACTGACTTGGGTTCAATCCCTGGTACCTCATGCCGTGCCAGCCCCATGCTGAGCCAAGCCCAGCCTGCTATGGAAACTGAGTGTTGGCACATGCCTGTAATCCCAGAGCTGGGGAGGCTGAGAAAGGAGGATCACTAAAACGTAGCGAGACCCTGTACCAAATGAATGAATGAGTGAATGAATGATAAAATAGGCTAGAGACATGGGTCAGTTCTAGAGCACCCATAGGGGTATGATCTGATTACAGAGAGAGAGAGAGACAGAACTCGCTCACTTGCTCACTGGCTCTGTGTCGAAGTGCCCTCTGACATTTCCACAACACTATTTGGGGCAGTCTGATGATAAACCCTCTGCTAGCCAACCAGACACACTAAGCAAAACACACTGGCAAGTTTCAGGTTCAGTCTTTTGGGTTTTCTCTGAAGACACTGCTGCTGGCTCCCATCCCTGCCAGGCCCTTGTCCTGGCCAACTTCATTTCCCACTCTGCCTACTCACCTTCTGAGGGCTGAAGATCACTTTGTATTTTCGACCTCGGCCAGCCATTTTGTCAGCATTGACAAGATCTACATACAGAGAGAAAGAAAGAAGCTCGAGAAGCCACAGACTGGAAAGCAGGAAGCAGCAATCTTCTACAAGTGCTGTGGCTAATTCACACAACTCTTTTCCTTTTATTTTTATTTTTTAAAAAAATGGAACCTACAGCTTTATGTATGCTAATCAAACACTCCACCATGCCAGGCACGGTACAGCATGCCTGTGTTCCCAGCACTCAAGAAGCACAGGCAGGAGGATTACTGAGTTTGAGGCTAGCCTGGGTTACACAGCGGCCTGTCTCAAAAACAAAACAAAATACTCTATCACTAAGCCACATCTTTAGATACAATCCTTTTTTTTTTTTTCCATAATCTTTAAAAGGGTGGATCCCATGAGCAAAAAACTTTGATCTCCCCCACCCCGTCCCAGGTCTTAGTTACACTGCGTACCACAGTCTACTCACTGGCAATGTAGCGCATATTCTTGATGCGGGGTCTGACCAGGAAGCACAATCTATGGGAGAGAAAGGAAAGAAAGAAAAGAAAAAAGGAGAGGAGGAGAGGGGAGGGGAAGAAAGAAAGGTCATCAAGTTGGGAATACTTTGAAGAAGCTGAAGCAACACCACTCTTTGCCATTGGCCCTTCTTGACAAGCCCTCCTGGTTAGGGCTCACCCTAACCAAAGCCATGCCAGTTCCTATGGTCTCCCATGTCCCAGCCCCAGAAGCCACTGCCTCATACCACAGGGGCACTCTGAGGAGCACAATGCTTTTTTGGCCCTGTGATGAGTCCAGGAGCTCCTGTTCTAAAATACTTCATACACCAGTGAGTAAAAAAGACACACATATGGAGTATATAAATAATCAAGTGCTAAAAAAATAAAGAAGTGGAAGGAAACTGATGTTGATGGATGCATTCTTCATGATCTGGAAAACTTTTTCTTCTAAGGTACACATTACTTAACTAGGAGAAATTATTACAGAAAAACAACAGGCAGTTCCTGACTATGTGTCCAAAGAAGAAGAAAAATACAAAGGTCACAGGATCCCGTGAAGAGTCATCCTGTGCTGGAGGGAACCAGGTACTCATGGAGGAAGGGGCTGGGCCTGATACAGGAGGTACAGACAGAGCAGATGGAGCAGCAGACTGGCAAGGGGATAGACCAAGGGCAGGGCAGCATGCGGAAGCACAGACACAGAGGCTTGAAGGGGACACATGAAGAACAAACTGAACAGTAGGATGTAAGGCCACACTGGTGACAGCCTTGGCATCTATGATTCACAGTTCAAACCCTAGCCAGTCAGAAATGGAAGGCTTTGAAGTTTCCTGATGAGAGCAAAATAACTTTTGGATAGCTGGGCGTGGTGGTACATGTCTGTCATCCTAGCAGTCAGGGAAGCTGAGGTAGGAGGATGGCAAGCTCCAGCCTAGCTTGGACAACTTAGTGAGACCCTGTCTCAAAATAAAAAATAAAAAAAAAAAAAAAAGAGGATGGATAGTGTAGCTCAGTGGTCCTGGTTCAATCCCCAGTGATTGCAGATGGCACAAGGAAAAGGACAAAGGGACTGGGGAGATAGCTCAGCGGTCTAAGCAGCTGCCTGGCAGGCACAAAGATCTAGGTTTGATCCCTGATACATGCCATGCCAGCCCTGGAACCCTAGGCGTGCCAGGCCAGCCCCAAACCGGGGATGGTAGCACATGCCTATAATTCCAGTGCTGAGAAGGCTGAGACAGGAGGATTACTAAGCATCTGAGCTGCATGAGACCCTGTACCAAATAAATAAATAAATAAATAAGAAAAAGACAAGGGAGGCAGAAGTTTGAAACTGTACAAGCTCAAGGAAGTGAACCCTATCACAGACATCAAAGACCCGGATACAGGCCAAGACAGATCAGAAGTCAAGGGCCAATATCACAAAAAAAAGAAGCCAAGGGCTAGTGTCCCCGGGACCTCCTCCAGCATGGCTTCAAAACACTCACTGTTCATTGGAGCTGAGTATGGGCTTGTTCTCCACCTTGTACAGCTTGTCTACTTCGTGTTGCTACAGGGAAAACACATGACAATGGGGTTAAGGTGCTTGCTTGAAAAGCACAGAGCATCACACAAAGGGATTTCTTCAGGGCCACTGTTCATTCTGAGACTTACACTGCTCCCTTGCTAACTTCTCCCCTAACACATCCTCCGACCAAAACCAGGGAAACCAAAGTGAAAATGATACACAAATGACACAAGCAACATCATCAATCTCCTTTGCCTGCCTGATTCAGCCACCCTTCCTTATCCTGTAAAGTGGTTACTTTCTAGTAACATATATATATTGTTCATCAAAAGAAAAACTGCCCAAAGAAAGAAGGTTGATACCTTCAGGATGGAGACATTGGCAATCCGATCCAAAGGGCTCATGAGATCTGGCTCAATGAACAAATCCTTTTTTCCAGGAAGCTGAAGGAGACACAGTGTGTTGGGTCACTCGTGGGTCCCACAAGCTCCCTCAGTTGAGAAGTCCTCCAGGCTCACCTCGGACAGAAACAGGGCTGTTGAGCTGACACAGCAGTGTGCTAGCCATCATCTAACCCAGAACCTTTTTGTATGCACAGCGATGCTTATTATTATTATTTTAGCTTTTTCAGATTCACTAATTCAGGGTGGACTTGAACTCACTATGTAGCCCAGGCTGGCCTTGAACTCAAAGGGATCTTCCTGTCTTGGCATGCTGCAATTACAGGTGTGTGTGCTACCATGCCACCTACAACCATTTTTAAAGTCTTGTAAAAGAAAGTATCCATGAATGCCAGAAAATACGATGCAAGAAGAGTCCAGAACTGGACAGGAGTACTCAGTAACAACTCAGAAGTTACTTAGGGGACTGGGAGATGGCTCAGTAGAATAAGCACTTCCCTGGTAAGCACAAAGGTCTGAGTTCAATCCCTGGTTCAGCAGAAAAAAAAAAAAAAAGTTACTTAGGAGGGCTGAGGAGATGGCTCAGTGGAGTAAGCGCTTCCCTGGCAAGTGCAAGAGCCTGGGTTTAATCCCCAGTTCCACCAAAAAAAAAAAAAAAAAAAACAAAACAGAAAAACAGTAGGTTCTGGCCTTACTATGATTTGTTGAATTATTATAGCAGTCATCTGTCGTGGCTAAAGCCCTTAAAACAGCAGTTTATCTTCCCAATGACCACTTCCTCTTTCTTCTCCAACCCAGTCCTGGATATAATTTCCTCTCACCTTTCCCTCACACACAGGGGAGACCCCAGTCGGCTTCTTACATGCAATTAAAATTGCCCTTTAAACTCCACCCCCTAGGCAAAAGTCCCTAAGTCTTAGCTTTTTAATTGTCTCAGGTCAGAGGATCCCTCCCATTTTCCATGGGATTCTCTCCAAGTTGTTTAGAGTTAAGAAAGGCCTCTTTTATCTTTTCTATCTCTTTACTGCGGCAACAAAAACCCAGCTTGAGAAAAACCTGTACAGGCCCAGACTGAGTCTCATGTCGTGTCTCAAAGGAGCAATGCTTCCATCATACCCAGACAACATATAGCAGTGGTGGGGAACCTATGGCACCAGTGCTGCAGCCAGCTGTTTATCATCACTGAAAGCACCAAAAGGTTGGGCCAACACTGACATATAGCACTTGTGTTAGTGCAAGGAAACATTTGTCGTTGTGCTTATTTTTGCACTTACTTGCATGAAATATTGTAAGCATGACTTCAAAGAAAGTTAGTGATACCACCAGTAAAGCTAAGGCAAAAACTGTGTTAACCACAGCAGAGTTAAAGAAAAAAAAAAATCATTGTGAAATTGGTTCAAGCCCTGCAAAAATGAATTTATAAGTGTAATTTGGGGGGCCTCAAAACCAATTATTTGGTTTCCTGTATTTCTTTTTTTAATTTTTATTTTAGGGAAGGTTGTTCAGGGTCTCACTACTAGATCGGATTCATAGTGATCCCTCTGCTTACAGCCTCCCAAGTGCTGGGATTACAGGTGCGTGCAACCAGGCCCATCTCAATCGGGGTCTCTGCGTGCCCTGTAGGAGGGGCTGGCACAGCAGGCCTGGGGATCCCCCAGCACCTGCACCTGCTTGCAGGTTCTTTAATCTGCTGAGCTCTTTGGCCAGCCCTGGTTTTCCTTTTTTTTTAGGTGGAACTGGGGATTAAACTCCGGCCCTTACACTTGCCAGGGAAGCGCTTATTCCACTAGCCATCTCCCCGGCCTCCCATATTTCTTATGAAAAAAACATATATTCAACTGTTGAACTTCTCAGTATTCAACCATGAATTTGTAATAAACTGAATTGGACAACTGAGGTATCACTGTAACTAAACAATTGAGCAAGCAATCCATTACAGTTCTAGTAACAAATTACTTTTCTAATGACACAGGGTAAAAATCTAAAGGGTCAATTTTGCTTCTCCCTCATTATTCACAACAGGTCAATAAATCTTTGGCCCAAGTGTTGTGTCTAAGCCTGTAATTTCAGCACTTGGAGGGTGAGGCAGGATTCCTGCGAGTTCAGTTCCACTCGGAGCTACCTATTGAGTTCAAGGGTAACCTGAATAATACAGCAAGACATTGTCTCTTTCATGCACGCACACAGAAAGTCAGATGCAAAATAATGTTTTATCTTTTTTCACTGTGACTTAAAAATTCATCAATTCCCTTAGTTCCCACTATACCAATTTTTTGCTTGTTTGTTTGTTTTGTCTTTTTGAGACAGAGTCTCACTATGCAGTTCAGGCTGGCCTTAAGCTCACTTTGTAGCTCAGGCTGGTCTCGAACTCACAACAATCCTCCTGTCTCAGCCTCCTGAGTGCTGGGATTACAGGCCTGCACCACCAGGCCTGGCTACTACTACCAATTTTACATGAACCTTTATTAGTTCAGTCTCCTAACTGGCTATTACCCATCCCACATAATGCTGTTAATATCATCATCAAATTGCTTCATGCTACAAATAAAATAAAAAACGAAAACAACCTTCAGTGATAGCCTAATGCTTACTACATAACTGTTGATAGCTCCATGCCTCTCCATGCCTTTCTGTTGTTGTTGTACCGGGAATCAAACTCAGGACCTCGCTTGCCAGGCAGGCGCTGTGCCGCTGAGCATTACCCGGGCCCACCACTTTGTTCCCACTTATCTATCTACTTGCAGCATGCTCTCTGATCTCCAAAGAAAATCTGCTTATTGTCCACAGTATGTCTCCTTAAACTTACTAAATCTCCCTGCTCAGATATGATTGCTTATTCCAAACTCTGCAGGCAACCTAGCTATCACTCATTTATCACTAGACACAGCTTGTGAGGCAGATGGTGTTTCTTAAGGCTCTTTTCAAAGTGAAGGTAGGATCCCTAATGACAACAAAGACGTCTTAACTATCCCTCCCTTCCCCGAGATGCCTGACACGCGTGGTATCTCCTGCTGGCATAAAAAAATTCATTTCCATTAATTCTCTGGCCAGGTCCCAAGCGGCTTTCACTACCTTTTTTCTCTCTGAGTGGGGCATTTTGGACCCGAAGATTCAAGGATACAAAGTGCCAAGAACAAGATCACAGGGACTCGGCCAGGACGTACGCGTCCAGGGAGCTCTAAACTGTTGCAAAGGAGCCAGGCTGGCGGGCACTGACCTGCTCCAGCAGATAGATGAGCTGGTCTCGGGCCAGCCTCTTGAGCATGGAGAAGTCAGGCAGTTCTGGGGCGTCCGGCCGAGGGGGGAAAGCCATGGCCGTCGTCACCCGGGCTCCGGTGTGGTAGGAGGGGGATGTCCTCCGCTCTGAGAGGGTGGGCTGCAGTCCAGGATGAGCCGTGTGGCTATCTGTGTTGTACGCTTGGTCTCGCAGTCCCAAGGCCACAGACCGGCTCTCGTCCGTCAGGCGGAAACGAGGAATGAATGGCCAGCTCCCAGCCAGACAGCATCAGCCTCCGGGGACACGTCTCAGAATTGCAGCCACCGCCTGGACACCCCTTCCTCCGTGATCCACTCAGCTTATCAGCAGAATTCCCGTCTACAACCGCAGGTGCAAGGTACTCCCTGAGATCCCCACCTCCTGACACAGAAACAACTTCCTACACCTACCGGAAGTGCCGGGCTCTCGTCTCGCGCTTAGCATACCGGGAAGGAGACGGAGTCCGGGAAGGGACATACGCAAACTAGAGGCGATAAAGCAACTTTCTAGTCTCTGATTTCCTGGAGGAATGTTTTCTTAGGATAAAGTAATTATGTATTAAAGTTCCTTTAATGATCTACAGCTAATTGTCGATCACTTAAGGGTTGGGATGTGCTTCACGCCTAACAAAATGTTAATAGTCATGGAGATAAAACTGACATCCAACAAAGTGCAGAAAATTGTGTAGACAAATGATTGGACTTTAAAAAAGTAAAATGGGGCCAGGCGTGGTGGCGCATTCCTATAATCCCAGCACTGGGGGGGTGGGGGCTGAGGCAGGAGGATTGTTGTGAGTTCGAGACCAGCCTGAGCTACAAAGTGAGCTTAAGGCCAGCTTCAACTGCATAATGAGACTCTGTCTCAAAAATAAAATAAAATAAAATAATAAAAGTAAAATGGGGGCCTGGGAGATGGCTCAGTGGAATAAGCGCTTCCCTGGCAAGCCCAAGGACGTGAGTTCAATCCCCGGTTCTGCCAAAAATAAATAAATAAAATAAAATATTCTTAAAAAAAAAAGGTGGGAGATTAATTTAGAATAAAGGAAACTTAGTGGGAGGGGGGTTACGGGAGGAAGGGGGTTGTGCATGCCTGTGATCTCAGCACTTGCGAGGCTGAAAGAGGAAGATCTCCTGGAGATCTTGCCAAGTGCTTCCCTGGCAAGCACAAGGGCCTGAGTTCAATCCCTAGTTCCGCTAAAAGAGAAAAAATAGAATCAAGCAGGGAACCTCCTGGACAGAAACTGTCCTGGACAGAAACTGTCTTTTCTGAAAAACAAAGAAAATTTAAATCAAGTGTAAAGTCACTTAAGAGATCACTATCAGAATATAAAATGATTAGAGTTGAGGCATGGTGCAGTGACACACACCTATAATCCCAGCACTGGGAAGGCTGAGGCAGGATTAATTTAAACTGGAGGCCAGCCTGGGGGACAGGGAGGGGAAAATGAGGCAGGGTTGGACTTGGGGATGATATATATAGCTCAGTGGTAGAGTTGGGAATGATGTAGCTCAGTGGTAGAATGAGGACCTGGGTTCAATCCTCAAAACCAAAGGAAAAAATTGGGTAACAAGTATGAAGGGGTTCCTTGTATTATAATATTCTACTTTTGTATGTTTAAAAAGTTCTAAAATACAAGGCTAAGCAGCATAACCTTTATAGTCATACTCCACTCCAAGAGCTTATCATCTATTTATGCTGAGCCTTTTAGGTGCCCCCCCCCCCACTCCCACCACTCCCAAGATCAAATCTTAACTGCACTGACAGGTGAAAGTTACCAAACTGCTCTGAATGTGTACACCCTTGTAGTGCGGAGGCCGAAGTGCCTTCTGTTGTGGTTTGCCACTCTTCTGATCCAACTCCCAAGATTGCTGTGCAGACCACTCTACTACCTGCAGTCTTGCCCTCCTGGATAGAAACCTATTGTTACTTCTTCCACTTCATCCAGTGTGGTGCTCAATCTTCAAGCTATGAAACAAGACAGCCTGGGACAGGCTCATAGAATCATAGGATCCCCAGCCTAGCAAATACAGACCAGGAATGGTGTTCTATCCCACAGGCTGGCTGCATGCCTGGGCTCAGAGGACGTTCCCTGTTATACAGAAGCCAGAGTTTTCTACCATCAGGGAGTCAGGACCTAAGACCACTGCCAGCCACAGTAGGAACAAGTCTGCCTGGACGCTCAGGTGCCCCGAGGTTGGGATACTGCTGGCAATCATAAAAGGTGGGCTTTCCAATGCCTTCCCATTATAGGCAAATGAATGCTCATTAGTAATATTTATTAATGATTCTGCAATTGCTAATATTGACATTCAAAAGCAGCAAGATGCCAACTAATGGCAACAACAAGAGTTGAAATACCATGTTTTACCATTGTGCGCAAATTTAAACTTAGAATATCCAAAGAATCAGTAGTTTAATGGAGGCCAGGGAGATGGCTCAGCAGAATAAGTGCTTGCGCCAGGCATGGTGGCACAGGCCTGTAATACCAGCACTCGGGAGGAGGCTGAGACAGGAGGATTGTTGTGAGTTTGAGACCAGCCTGAGCTACAAAGTGAGCTTAAGGCCAGCCTGAATTGCATAGTGAGACCCTGTCTCAAAAAGACCAAAAAAAAAAAAAAAAAAAAAGTGTTTGCCTGGCAAGTACAAGGGCCTGAGTTCAATCTCTGGTTCCACCAAAAAGAGAGAGAGAGAGAGAGAGAGAGAGAGAGAGAGAGAGAGAGAGAGAGAGAGAGAGAGAGAGAAAGAAAGGAAGGAAGCTTCGAAGGAAGGAAGGAAGAAAGGAAGGCAGGCAGGCAGGCCGGCTGGCCGGGGAGATGGCTCAGTAGAATAAGTGCTTGCCTGGCAAATGCAAGGGTCTGAGTTCAACTCCTGGTTCTGCCAATAATAATAATAATAATTAATAAATGGAAACTATGCCAAACAGTGACACCAGAAGCCCTGTATTATTGGAGACCTAGATTCAAGTTCCAGTATTGCCACTTACGACTCACCCTAGGGTGTTTTATTTGGAGAAGGGCTGTCTGTTCTTGTCCACCTCATGTAACCTTTATAGAAACATGATGTCATCTATACAATGATGTAACTTATTAAAGCTTTAGAATACTGCTGGGAAAGCTAGCTTTTCGACTTTTTTTCAAACTTCCACTCAATTTCTTTCAGAACTCTAGCAACTAAGACAAAAATGGGCCATTTTTGGTTGTCAAAATGACAAGTGCTCTGCACAGAAGCCTTTGTTGGACACACCTGTAGTTCCATCTCTCCCAGTGTTCAATGACAAGGATGTTTCCCCTTCTTGGCTGTTCCACTGTATCACCCTCCAAGGTTCACAGGTAAACCCTCCAATCTCAGAGAGAACCAAGCGACACAGACAGCTATGTTTTACTTTATTTTTACACATAAGGAAAACAACCAATTGATTAAGCAGTTCCAGAACACTTAGTATTTAGGGATACAGAAGGAAATGAAGGCAGAAGGCAAACTCATTTGCTCTCAAACATATTATTACAAGTGTCACAGAAACTAAGCTCACAATGCATAACGCTGCTGTTCAATACAGAAAGCCCAAGCAGAAAGGGCATGAGGACTGAAGAGCCCCCAGGGCTGGGTTGGGGGGAGTGCTGCGGCAAGCTTCACTCTACCTGAGTAGCTCACATGCCAGGCTCATCACCCTCTTCTATCCCAGGGTAACTAAAACATGCACAAATCCTGGCGGGATGTAGTGGCACATGCCTGTGATACCAGCATTCCGGAGGTTGAAGCAGGACTGCCCTAATTCAAGGCCAGCCTGGGCTCCACAGTGGAATTCTATTTTAGAAGGGGTGGTGGTGCAGAAATCCCAATAGCTCCCCATATGTGCAGCTGTGTTTCACATGGCATTTCCAAAAGCCATACTGGTTCAAATTCTTTTTTTTTTTTTTTTTGTCTTTTTTGAGACAGGGTCTCACTATGCAGTTCAGGCTGCCCTTGAGCTCACTTTGTAACTCAGCCTGGTCTCAAACTCTCAACAATCCTCCTGCCTCAGCCTCCCAAGTGCTGGGATTATAGGCATGCACCACCACACCCGGCTCCCTGGTTCAAATTCTGTACAGGAAGTTTCCATTGCTGTCAAAGACCTCCCGCCCCCTCTGCACTACTTTGCTGCTGAAGTTCTGGTCACCTGGCTCATCCGCCTTCCACTCTCCCAGTTTCCTGGCACTTGGAAAGCCAGAGTTGTTGGTGCTTCTAGTGCCCGCACAGTCACGGATGGAGGACTTCAGCTCTCTCTGATGATCTGAGGCTGTGGTGACAGGCACAAAGCTCTGCTTCTCCGAGGCCTGGGTTCCTTTATTCCTTCCCTTCTGTCCCCATGGAGCAGTTGTACTCTGAGTGCTGGGCTCTAGTGCCGTCAAAGCTGAGCTGTGGCGCTGACCTCTGGACAAGGCTTCCTGCCCAGGCAGCAGCAAAGAGCCCAAGGCACTGTGGCCTGCAGCAAGGCTCTTCCCACCATCTCCAGGGCCCTGCAGCTGCTGCACCAAGTGGGGAAGCCCAGCCTTCTTAAGGACTTTTTGATCCTGCTTCAGTTTCTGCTTCAAAGTGGGTACAAATTTACTTTTCAAAACCCTTCGAATAACATCAGTGCTGACATCAAAGCCTTCAGCCAACCGGGGAACTGACCAGGAATCTGCAAATTCCTTGTGTAGATATCTATGGGAAAAAGGAATAGGCTTTCAACTTGAGAGTCTCCTACCAGAATAGCTCATTGCTAATACTAGTGATAAGTAAGTAACAAGGCTTGGCAAGACTGTAAATGTACTCCTTATACTGTGTCAGTTAACATGTTCCCACCAGCTTGAACCACCAGTGGTACCTGCATGATTATCTTACTGGTAGCCTGTATTTCTTTTTTGGGGGGGTGGGGGGGTGACCAGGGATCAGACTTGGGACCTCTTGTCAGGCAGGTGCTTATGCCACAGAGCTATGTCTCCAGCCCTACATGGCTTCTATTTAATCACTTTTACTGATCTTTTTACCAATAAAATTAATAAAAAACACTGAATAAAAAAAAAAAAAAAGCACTGCATGGGACAATCATGGATATACCTCTGGTGGTTCAAGCCACCCAGCAGTAAGCCACATGAATTATGGCTTATTGTAAATATGTTAAACAGCCCTTCCACTCCTGTGTCACAAAGACCCAACCATTCTCAAGTCCCTTCACTTCAATCCTGTGAATGTTTCCCACTGAGTCCAATACTACATTAGAGGGATAAAAGACCTCAGATCTCTGCTTCTGTGGCAGACAGATACATCACACAGTGATGCTGTGGCTAAGTGCTATGACACAAGAGGCAGTAATGGAACCCAGGCCGGAGACACAAGGATAGGTAGTCACAACACACTGCTTCACAAAGTCATCCAAAGGTGAGTTGACCTTAAAGGATGAAAGGGAGCAGTAAGCTGACAGAGGGGCAGTCAGAGCAGAGAAGATGCTGACAGTAAGCAGAAAAGCAATCACCTTTGCTGGGAATCACACTGATGGATGAGAGGAGTAAGATTATGCCATGCTTAGCAGCCTGCAACTTATCACAGCAACAATGAGCACAGGAGCAATTTTCTTTTTCTTTTTTTTATGAGCAGAATAGATTAAGGGAAAGAAAGCTCCTGTCCGAGAGAGGGACTGGAGGGGGCTCCTGAGTGGGTAGTTCCCCCAGCAATTTTCATTAATGGAACTGGGGATTGAACTCAGGCCCTTGTGCTTGCCAGGCAAGGCTTATTCTACTGAGCTATCTCCCCAGCCCCTAACAGTGGAATTTTCATTGTGAAGCTCCACCCACCGGGCTAGTATGCAGCTCAGTGACAGAAGACTACTTAGCAGCAGTCAGAGCCTTGGGTTAGAGTCCTAGCTCCACAAGAACAGAATGCAAAAAGCTCAAGTGGGCTAGCATGAAGCTGTTAGAATAATGCCTGCAGTCTGCATGGAGACGGTGGCAGTGAGAACACAGGGGCAAGAGAGCCAAGAAATGTTTCAGGAGGGTCCATTAGGAGCATCTGGTAAGAACCACCAAGTACAGAGGATAGAAGTATCAAGGCCACCATTCAGGATCTTAGCTGGGGTGGCTGAAGAGTTGTAAGAAAAGAAAACATTATCATGGAACAATGATGAATTCTGTTTTGTATATACTGAGTCCAAGAAACTTGTGTAACTCTAAAATCAAGGAGAGGGGGCCAGGGATATAGCTCAGCAGCATAAGCACCTGCCTGGCAAGCCCAAGGTCCTGAGTTCAATCCCTGGTACTGGCAAGGGGACAAGTTTGCCAGTCTGGACAACTTAAAAGACTTAGACTGTGGACTTTGTTTCTTTCTTTCTTTTTTTTTTTTTTTTCTGTTTTAAAGGGAAGGGTCTACAGGGTGTTCAGGGTCTCACTATTAAATCTGACTCATATATTTATATATTAAAATCAAGGAGAGAATTTCATTTACAGGGTTCAAATACTGCCGCTTTTCTTTCTGTTTTTGAAACAGGGTCTCAATATGCAGTCCAGGCTGGCTTTGAACTTGGGGAGATCGTCCTTGCCTGAATCTCCCAAGTGCTGAGATTACAGGCATGCACCATCATGCTCACTTTATACAAATGTTAATTAAGAAGGCTAGAGACTGCACAGTGTCAATAAAAGGAAAATATCACTGATAGATTGTAGCAAATACACACACCAAAGAAAAAACAACAAAGAATAGTTAGCCAGGCAAGTAGCCTTAGTACCAGCTGGGCACAGAGGAGGAATGAGGGCTTTAATCCCAGCACTGTGACAGGCAAGGGGACAAGTTTGCCAGTCTGGACAACTTAAAAGACTTAGACTGTGGACTTTGTTTCTTTCTTTTTTTTTTT